>JAVTVY010016927.1:0-63355 GCA_036873755.1 Hanleya hanleyi | reverse complement strand
GTGGTGATACAGCCTTTGGCCCTCAACTGGAAAACGCTGTCTTGATCTATGATCATGATAGTGAATCTAGGATAAAAGAAGCTGTTTTGAATGAAGTGTCAGATTTGATTGGACAACAGATCAATCAGATGACTAACTATCAGATATCTATTCAGGATGAATTTGGTCAACTTAAATGCTCCTTTGAGAAAAGGATGAGAAGCTTGCTAAATGAAACAAGCAGTCAAATGTCTGAAATTGAAAGCATGTCACTGAGATACAAACTCAAACACAAGATCAAATATATGTTATTTCTGGAAAAGTAAACTTTATGTGGAACTCATCTGGCGAGGCTCGAAGCTTGACGGAGACGAATGACGAACAGCCTAAACCTGCAAATAAAAACACAGAGACCGATCTTTACTTGTACGGAATCTACTTCACAGTTGAATAAACAATCTGTACCGGTTGAAAAATCCCAATAAGGCCCTGGGTGGGGGCACCTTAAAGATGTTGATCCTTTGATTGAAGAGACGAAGTCTGAAAATATGCAGTTTCATGAGGCCAGTACGAAGCCAAAAAACATGGAACTGATTAGAATTCACCTTGGAGGGGACCTGTAGCTGGAAAGAAAGAAACTGAACAATCTGAGTATGATTTTGCAGTAAATAGTCTACCGAGACATGATGGGAATGAGAGGATTGGGCATACATATGCTGGTGGTGGAATGAAAATTGGGAATGGAGATAGGAATGAAATAAGGAGCAGTCACTCGGTAAATGCTGGTGATTGCATAGGACAAATCCATTCCTGTGAAAGTTTTCCGTATAATGGGGTCCCTAGAATGAGACCTCAGGTGTATGATGGCTAGGAAGATTTTGAGGAATACCTTAATCAGTGTGAGATCTTAGCAGATATAAATGGGTGAACATATTTTAACAAGGCCCTATATATGTCCGGTGGTTCGAAGGGAGCTGCTAGAGCTGTTCTTAGGAGAACAACCATGTCTCGGTTGCCTGCTAGTCAGAGGAGAAATTTTGGATGTTTGGTGAAAGACTTTGGTTCTGTTAACAGAGCTGAAATATTCAGAGCAAGGCTCCAAACTAGAACAAGAGGTCGGGATGGATTTCTTCCACAGCTAGCCCAGTCTATCAGGAAGCTGACTCGGCAAGCCTACCCAGATGCTCCAGTTGATTTGATCGATATCTTGGCTATCGGTCATTTCATTGATGATATTCATGATGTAGACATGAGACTTCGATTACGGGAAGCTCAGTTGAAAACTATGTCAGATGCGGAAGTCTTAGCTGTGCGCTTAGAAACACATAAGTTGACAGATCGTCACCGTGACCGCCATGTGCGAGCAGCAGAAATGCATAACAGGGATGACGATGGCTCGAAATCGTCAAATCAAGGTGTAAATGCACCATCCATAGTGAATGAGTTTGGAAGTTTTAAGAAGGAGGACTTAGAATCTTTAGGAGAACTGATAAAAGGACTGCAAACTCGAGAGAAGCAACCTAATAAACCACATAGCACCGGTGGTAATGGGGACAACAGGCCACCCCAGAATGGGAGATGGAATGGTAGAGATGACCGGAATAACCATGCTGGTTATAACAATCACTTCGGTTATAACAGACGGTATACTTCTGGCTGGAGGAATGGTGAGGGAAACTATGGGGCGCCGGGTCAAGGGGCCGAGACACGGTGAGAAACCAGAGGCCCAATCTCATAAAGATCTATACTATGTTGGGTAGTGATGAGGGACTCTTTGTTGCTGCTGCTGTAGAGAACAAACCTGTTGCCATGTTAGTGGATACTGGTTCAAATGTAACCATAATGAGAACTGATTATTTCAATCAGTTACACTTTGCATCACGCCCAGTAGTCTTGAATGTAAATAGTGTGGCGAATTTGTAAATAGAGAAATATTCTAATAGTCATATAGTTTTAACACTGGAACGGATGGTCGTTCGGTAAGCGATACCCCCCTGTCGTGAGCCTCGCTCCTTGTATTATTGCACTGGCAAGGTCACATCTGGGCAAATTGTGGTGAACTTTTACGTAAGTTTTTGAATTTATCTTTGACGATTGCAATTTTAAAATATATTGGCTTAAATCTTTGACTATTCAACTAATTGAATACGTAATGACAGAATATTGGACCTTATAGATTATTTGTAAATAATAACGAAAGAGACCAGGGGTTGGTTGACCTTACGTGAGCGCCATTATGATATATGCACATGTTGTTGTTGCTAAAAACATTTTACAGAAACGATGGATAGCGGACAAATAACTTGTTATTAACTGTTTAGATGTTTGACATTATATTCCTTAAAATTATCAGAACCTAACTACAGTCGGTGAAACTTATAGGAGAACTGTATGTCTGATAATTTGATGACATTCGATAGTAAATTTATAGTTCCCGCACTTCTCTACCGACACGCCATATTTTTAGCTTCGTCTCATTACATGTCAAGCTATTTTACGCGTTTGCAAGAATTGTATTGCTTGCCAAAGAATTTAGAGTTGATAGTTATCAAATATAGTATGTTTGTTATTTCACACAATAGCTATATTTTAGTTTTTGCGAAATTATCTTGTTGAAAACACTGATTCATAGTTTTCAAGATCGCTATGTTGTCACCATTTTCTCCATACAATCAGCATCAGTTACAAAGATTGACAGGCTCTGAGCCAATGGGATGGTAGGAATTTCGGTCATGTAATGAATATTCATGAGTATTCAGTCCTTGCGTTTGGAGGCGAGCGATCGCTCTCGCGCACCATCGCTCACCTAATTCTTGTTCGAGGTACACGATTTTTCGCTCACCTAAATTGAGTCACGTAAATGTAATCTGCCGTGTAAGCCAGCTTGTTGTTGTTGTTTCATTGAGTGAACTCACATGGCTTGTCGAACAATCGACCGTCTTTTTGTCAACCTTGATGTGATTGGACAAAGAGACTCCGTAGTCATGGTAGTTGACTCTTCTCAGCCACACGAAATTACAATAATGGAGGGCATCGCAAGACCGTATGTCTGTTCCAATCAGCATTTTGATTGGTTAACAGGAGTGCGACCAGCCAGTCGTAACAGTTGACACTTTTTGACTCGCTTTTCGTTGGGAAGTAGCGTGACCTGCGTCCATGTTGTTTGTCTCGTCGCGAGCGCAGTCGAGTTCATTCGTCGTTCTGTCGGAGTTTCTGCTTTCACTGACTATGCCTTCAAATTTGAGTACTACTGTTACAATCTCGACATTCCTGAAATGGAATACTGGCCACGTAATAGGTTTCCAGACAGCAGATGATGGAAAAGTTGAGAGAATTTGGTGCAAAATGTGTGCTAAACATAGCGAGAAACTTTCCAGAGACCCTCGGTTTAAAGGACAGGCCAAAAAGGACATGCAGAAAAACATAGAGGGAACATATTTCGTAACGAAGTATAATGTCATGCGACACCTGAATTCCAAAGTGCACTTTGCTGCATTGAAGTATGAAAATCTTCTGGAAACAACCGCCGCGAACAGCTCTTCCTCCTCCACCACCTCTGACGAATTTGAAAATACATCTACTGCCGGTACCGAAGAACCACAATTTAAACAACCACGCATTGACACAGCCATCCGTCAGGCTTCCAGAGAGGCCTACCGTAAGCTACTGAACTCAGCCTATCTGATGGCTATAAATGGACTTCCACTATCACATTTTAAAACACTCGTTTCTGTACAGAAAGCAAATGGAATAAAACTTATAAGCAAATGTGATGATTGCAAACGGGCCCGTGAATTTGTGCATGAAATAGCCGATACAGTGAGATCCAAAATAACTGAAATATTAAATTCTGCATCCGTGTTTTCGCTGTTGACTGATGGTTCGCAGGCACGCAAAACTGGGAGCGAGAAGGAATTAGTCCTCATCCGTGTAGTCCGGAATGGTAAGCCATTGTTTGTCTGTGCGGCTCTTCAAGATGTGGATGACTATGGAAATGCGGATGCCACAAATCTGAAGAAATCAGTGGATGATGTTTTCTTTGGTGACAGTGCAAAGGTTAACATTGGGCATGAAGGCTACATTAAAAAGACTGTGAGCTTCACTAGTGATGGTGCCTCGGTCAACACGGGGAAGTACAACGGACTGCTGACGAAAATGAAGGAGGACGGCCGGAGTTGGCTAATACCAGTACACTGTGTACTACACAGGGCCGAACTTGCTATAAAAGACTCTCTCATGAAAATGCCAAAGTTCTCAAAAGCCTATGACTTCATGGTGACAATATATTACTTGTTCAAACAGTCGGGAAAATTAAAAAGAAACTTCTTCAACATGGCCAAGGTGCTAGGGGTTCACGTCTTTAACTTCCCAAAGGTTCATGGAACCCGCTTTGTCAGCCATCAAAGACGGGGAGTCCAGCATTTAATACATAACTGGGTTGTCCTGGGCCAGACGTTAGAGGATTGTATTGAACATGGAAAGGTTTCCAATATGACGGCCAAGATGAGAGGGGTTTTGAAGAAGCTGAAGGACTATAATTTCCTTTCAGTATGTGTCTTGTACCTTCAGCTTCTAGACAACTTGGCCAAGTTTTCGCTCAGATTAGAGAAAGAGGACATAATTGCTACAGAGGTTCACCCAGCCATTGAGAAGACGAAGGCCCGACTTCAAGAGATTCAAGCCCAGAACCCGGTCTCCACACAGGAGTTGGTAACTCCATTTGGGATCAAACTGCAGATGTCATCAGGTAAGTTGTCATCAGTAAGAATAGGCCTCAGCTCCTCAGACAGCTTGTTATAAGAGGCGAAAAACTGAGGCACCCGTGGGGTTCCCGTGTGTGAAAAGGAATAGGACCCCACCCATGTGGTTCCCGGGTGTGAAAAGGAATAGGACCCAGCGTCATGATATGACTCAAATATAGTTGAAAGCGACGTTAAATTATATTCACTCACTCAGTCAAAAAGAAGAAACTTTTAAAATGTTGCTAATTAAAATGCTTCCATGCATAGCCCGAGGATTGAATTTTACTGTGAAAAATTGATCTATGATTAAATTCATCTAATATTGTACTATTGAATAATCATAATAACAAAATATAAATTGATTTTTGAAAATATAAAAATTTATTACACAAAATTTTACAATTTTTTTTTTGTTAAATAAAGATAAAGCTTTAGAAACTAACACAAAGTTCAGAAACTAGAATGCACATGTACATGTCAGATCATAATGTCATTTAATCATATGTTCATTTTTTTTATATATTATAGATGGTACGCCGGGGCACACAATGATTGAACAGAAACTGCCAAAGCATGGCCATACCAGGAGGAAGCGGGCGAACCGTGAATATGTCGACCTGTCTCTGAGTGGCATAACATCCACACAGATGGCAATGGGGACCATAAATCGTCTGAGACCTAAAGCAGTCGCGGACATTTGCAGTTGTCTTGACAGTCGTTTTACCTCGTTCACATTACCAGTCTTTCAGGAGATGATCTGGTTGGACCCAGCAAATTGGCGCAGCGGCACAGAAGATTTGTCTTCCTTAACATCCATTGCAGAACACTTTGAAGAAACCTTAACTTATGTAGGGTTTGACAAGTCTAGACTGAAGACAGAGTGGAATGACTTTAAAATAACTGTGAAACATTTCTATCAGGGTGTGCCGGCAAAGGATCTTTGGGCTAAAATTCTTGTTTATCGTCGTAGTGAGTTTCCCAACATTTGTAAATTAGCTGAGCTCGTACTGTGTATTGGTCCCAGTAACAGTGTGGTCGAAAGTGCATTTAGTCATCTTAGTTGCATGCTCTCAGATAGACGACTCAGTCTTAAACATAGTACCATGGAAGATCTACTCCTTATTAAAATCAATGATTTGACGTGGAGTGATAGTGATAGGGAGGAAATTATTAGTACAGCACTTGCAAATTATTTGCGTAGGACAAGGCGTAAAGCTAAGTTAGACACATCTGTGTCGGGAAGTACGTTATTAGGTGCAGTGGCTTCCAGAAGACCAAATCCAGGCTCTGAACGCAAATCAAATTATTACTGGGACACACTCACTTATTCATCCGATTCGGATGATGAAATGGATCAGGATGTAGTAGAAGTAATAGAACAACCCTGTGGTGCAGAACCTGGTTCTCTTTCTAGCTCCTCTGAATCGGAGGAGGATCTTGATGAAGGTGAAGATCCAGATACAGTGTTTCAAAGACTGACTGCTCAGTGCTGATCATGATTTTTTTTTCAGACTGATCATGGACAATGTTGGTTCAGATTACCAATTAAAAGTGATTGTGATGATTTAGTTGGGTTGATTGTGTTATAAATTACAGTAAACATAGATCAGTATCATTTCATTTGAGTTAAAATCTGAACTTATTTGTATTGCATGTACTGTGAAGCAATAAATGTAATAAAATCTGAAGTTTCATCATTTTTCGCAAATGAAATCAGAAAATGAACAAATTTGTCAGTTCTTGATTATTAAGGCAGTTAAGTCACAATTTATTGTAGAAAATGAAAGTGGAAGACTAGGGACTAGTAAACCGAGTTGAAATAAGAAACAAAATTCCATAGGAATTAATGGATATTTTTAGTTTTATTTCCCTCTAAAAACAATATAATACAATCAATGGGAATTGCAAGTCTACTATTACATGATCAGTGAGCTAGAATTGATAACAGCTCTCTTGGATAAAGAGTTTTCACTTAAACATGTGTGGAGCTTCAGAGCATAATCAAAAGGAGATAATTCTCATTTTAAGATCTACAAAATCGCTCTCCTTGGAGAATTCAGGAGAGCGATTTTTAGCTCCTCTAGTCACTCCCCTTGGCTATTTTAGGTACACTATTTTTAGCTCACCATGCATTTACAAAAGACAAGGACTGAGTATTGGTTATATAAGTGATCAAAATTCGTAAATATGGCAGACGGTCTCGGGGTCCGGGACAGACAAGACGTCGTTACGCTGTCCGAATGCAGAGCGAACCAGACGAAATAAATGTTAGTATCTTAAAAACAAGATACACAGTCTTAGATAAAGTTTGCTAGAATTTTGAAGAGTATCCATACAATACAATAGATCATATATAGTATGATACTATCATAGCGACAGGCACTCATTGATAGCCAGTGTGATTGGTAGTATCCATGTTCCAGGGCCGCCTTACAAATGATACAGTTGTATCATTGATTTCAGCCAGAAAAGTATCCACATTCCAGGACCAAATATAATACCGCAGGAAAGTTTGGGTAAAATGACGAGAAACACACGGAATGGCACATATTCTGATTGTGTATATATGTTATATTACAGAATAAATTGTTGACTTTTTATTGTTGAATTTAAACAAAAGACTGGACGTTTATTATTGAAAAGAAATTGTATTGTGATTGTGGAGCGATATCATTAGAAGATATCCATCAACTATCTCATAGCTACAGGAGACGAATTCAACCAGAGAAGGTTACTGTGATATCATTGGAGTAAAATATGATACAAGTGTATCAATGATACAGAGATATCATTGATACTTTCATATCCATAAAACTGGAATGATACAAGTGTATCAATGATACAGAGATGATACAGAGATGATACAGAGATATCATTGATACTTTCATATCCTTGAAACTGGAATGATACAAGTGTATCAATGATACAGAGATGATACGGATATATCATTGATACTTTCCTATCCATGAAACTGGAATGATACAAGTGTACCATTCATACCGAGATGATACAGATATATCATTGATACTTTCCTATCCACTGAACCGGAATGATATATATGTATCATTGAATGATACATTCCTATCCACAGAGCTAGTATGATACATATGTATCATTAACTGATAAGATTGTAACATTCATACTAAAGGGTAATATATCAGCCTGATACAGTTATACGATTGACTGATACGGAAATATCACTGACATATTCATGACACTAAATGATATAGGAGTATCATTTAAAGAACCTTCAGAATATCAGGTACTGTGGGGACTGGATCAGATATAGAATATGACTCTTGGACAATACTGACGTATCATTAGCACAATATCCCAGAGGATACTGAGATTGATACCCATATTCACAGAACTGATACAGCCGTATCATTTTGACCAAAATATCAGATAATATCACAAGATACTTTGTCGCTTACAAGCACCTTATGATCGCCTAACGTTGAAAAGATATCACGAGGATATTTCTTTGAAAACTCAAATGATACAAGACATATCATCAAACAGAGAACAGGAACAAATACATTAGTTTCATAAAAGTACTTTATTACACTATCATAAATATCAATACAAAACGGACCAGTAGAACTTGATATTTTTGATATCGGATGCTCAATGCCAGTCATATGGTTTTAAAGAGTGATTGATGGTGATAAATCCGGAACACGAATCCCGACAGTAGCGGCGCCTCCCTTCATAACTATTAGGACAGTTTGAAGAGCAGCAATATCATTGGTTAACACGTCATTTCCGCTACAATAGCAATTGATCACCGCCACTGGTGATATCAAGCCTTGTGATGGTTGCGTTAAAGTTAATGTTCGTTTTGGGAGACAGGAGTTTCCCCATGAAATATTGTTGGCTGATATCAAAACTGACGGCAGTTTGGGGATAGACTTCCTCACTAAACATGCATGTGATTTGAGGTTGGGTAGCTGCAAGCTATTAGTGAAGGATGAAGAAATACCTTGTTATAGACATGTAGATGACATCCAGCCGATGTGTTGCAGAATATCGGTACTGGAAAATTCAGTTGTTCCCCCTGGATATGAAGTTGTGATCCCTGGCAGAGTCATAGATGTTCCCTATGGAGTTAGTTATGGGGTAGTGGAGCCTGTAGAAAGGTTTGTGCGGAAAAATGAGTTATTAGTAGGAAAGGCAGTAGTAGATCCCAGCCAGTGAATAATACCATTGCATATTATGAATCCCGGTGACAAGCCTCAAATGGTGTACAAAGATGCAATAGCTGCACTCAGTGACCCTGGAATTGAGATAATCCAAGGAAATGGAAAAAGGAAAAATTGCTATGCAGCAAGTTGTCAGTCTGTAAAGCCAAATGACATGACAAAGCCCCAGGTTCCCCTTCATCTAGTTGAACTTACAGAGAAGAGCTTCGAGAATCTGACAAACTAGGAAAAGGGAGAATTGATTGATCTAGTAGTTGAGTTCGAAGATATATTCTCCAAAGACGAGAATGATATAGGACGCATACATTTGGTGGAGCATGAAATTAACACAGGAACAGCACGTCCTGTTAAGCAAAATGCTCGACGAATATCACTTGCTAAACAGGCTCAGGCTGATGAGGAAGTACGAGGATGAGAGAGCAAGGGATTATAGAACCGAGTTGTGGTCCATGGTCTTCTCCCATTGTTCTGGTGAAGAAGAAGGATTCAACAACCCGATTTCGCGAGGACTATCGTCTGATTAATGATCAGATAGCCATCCACTACCAAGAATAGATGATACGTTGGATTCACTCTCTGGAACCGCTTGGTTCTTCGTTATGGTTTGAAGAGCGGTTGCTGGCAAGTTGGGATGTCTGAAGAAGACAAACCAAAAACTGCTTTCACCATAGGGAATGGGGGTTTCTATCAATTCACTGTACCACGGTTTGGGCTTTGCGATGCTCCAGCCACCTCCAGAGACTGATGAAGAGAGTACTCGCCTTAAGAAATTTGCATGGTATACCTCGATGATATAATTTGCTTTGGAAAGACGTTCAAAGAAGAGCTGGCAAATTTGAAGGAGGTATTCACTAGACTTATTGCTGCAAACCTCAAATTAAGTCCTAACAAGTGTGACTTATTCAAGAGACAAGTGTATTTCTTGGTCATGTGGTCGGTAAACAAGGAAAAATGACTGACCCCAAGAAAATAGAAGCAGTAGAAGATTGGCCAGTGCCCAGGAATGTAAAAGGGGTGTGGAGTTTTCAGGCCTTTGCTCATACTACAGGAAATTCATCACATGTTTTGCAGACATAGCTATGCCATTGCACCGTCTAACCTCTCTCAGATTCAAGAAGAAACTGAGATGGTCATAGCATACTGAGGTAAAGCACAGATACTGTGTGACCCGACGTGAGCTGCTTGCTGTGGTATCAAGTGTCAAACAGTTTCACCATCATCTGCATGGTAGACATTTTAGAATTAGAACGGACCATGGTTCTCCTCGGTGGTTACTCAATTTCAAGAACCCCTAAGGTCAGGTGGCTAGGTGGATAGAGACTCTCGATACATACGAAATGAAGATCGAGCATAGACCGGGTCGCTTGCATTCAAATGGTGACGCACTCTCTAGATCTTGTTACACAGAGCGATGTATCTATTGTGAACGGCTTGACAAATATTATGAGAACACTAGTGGACTGGAGGAAAATGCCAAAACATTGAACTCTGATGTGCGAATAGATGATATGGTTCCATCAGAAGACAAGTTTCAGGTAGCTGAACAAGTTTCAGCGAATACTTGCTCTGTTGAGAACGATGGAAATGAGGTGAAAGAATAATCTGATAGAGACTGTAAATCACCCCCGAGAAGATGCATGAGTTGCAGCTTTCAGATCCCAAAATTCACCCAATCCTTAAATGGAAAATAGAAGGAAACGTCCCTCATGGTATCAGATCAGTAGTTTAGATATTGAAATTAAACAGTACTGGTGTGCTGTATCTACATGGTAATGCATTATACAGGAAATGGGAATCTGACACAGGAAGTGAAATTAAGTGGCAGGTGGTGCTTCCAATTGCATCACACCCTCACTGCGGGGCATCTAGGGGTTAAGAAGACAGGCAAAGGTAAAGTTAAAGACAGATTTTACTGGTGCCATTTGAGAGAAGACGTCCGACATTGGTGTCAAGTCTGCGACATATGTGCCTCTAGAAAGAGACCGAAGCAGAAACTTAGGGCACTTATGAAGCAGTATAATGCTGGACGACCGATGCAGAGAATCGCACTTGATGTAATCGGGCCGTTACCAACTTCAGATAACAGAAATAGGTACATATACTGGTGGTGGGGGATTACTCCACGAAATGGACTGAAGCGATCCCATTGAGAAATCAAGAAGCTACCACTGTAGCGGAGAAACTGCTTGAGAGTTATCTCCCTTTATGGGGTCCCAGAGGAGATTCATTCAGACCAAGGTTCAAATTTTCAATCGCAAGTTTTCAGTGACCTGCGTAACTTGCTTGGATGTGGAAGAACTAGAATCACTCCTTACCACCCCCAGAGTGATGGGATGGTTGAGAGAATGAATCAAACGCTAGAAAGCATGTTGTCCGCCTTTGTGTCCTCCAATCAGAGAGATTGGGATGTGCATCTACCTTTGATGATTATAGGTCGTCTATCCATGAAACCACCGGGGTCACTCCTTGTGCAATGATGCTTGGTAGGGAAATAAAGCTACCCGTTGACTTATTGCTTGGTGCTCCTGAAAGTATCAAACCAGACGTTCAGATTATGCATACGAACTTTCCCATATGATGGAAAGAGTGCATGAATTTGCTAGAGCACATAAAACTGGCTAGTGACAGAATGAAGAAGTATTATGACACTGGCACAAATCAGCACAAGTACAAAGTTGGGGGCATGGTGTGGTTGCACAATAATGCCTGGAAAAAGGGACTGAGTCCAAAACTCCAAAGACATTGGAAAGGACCGTATGTAGTGACTCATAAACTCAGTGACGTGACTTACCGTGTGCAGCAGACCGCCAGATCAAAACCCTCAGTTGTACACCATAATAGACAAACCATATCGAGGAGTAAATGGCCCATCATGGTTTACAGGGGTTACCACCGAAACCGGCGGTGATCAGGAGGTACCCTCTCCAGACAACGTGATATGTCTAGGGAGGGATAAACACATGAGTTGACTAGCACTGATGATGACTCAACGGGGATGAGGGACAATGACCCTGAAGAAACGAGAGGAGAAAAATGGGTTGAAAATGTACCCGACATCTCATGCTCCCACCCACGTAAAAAACGACCGAAAAGACAACGCAAACAGCAAACGGTTTGGGAAATGTGTTTGTTACTGAATGAACATGCAGTAAAATACTAATTTCTTTTCATCATTATTTTGCATTACGAGGTGGCAAGACGAGATGCGGCAGAACGGCATGTCCTGGAGCAGCATTCAGGGCTTGTTTGGAAATGCCTGCTCTGCCGCAGGGTGACACCGAACCACGCTGGGTGTGAGGGAACTATTTTAATGGCAGTCAATACCCTAACAGGAGAGGTTGGCCCAAAAATATATCGACAGCTGGAGGATTTTTCCAGAAAAAGTGGAGAGGGTAAATAAAACCGAAGACTGTACTTTACTGAGCGGGCCGCTAGGCGGACCCCGGAATTTTCCTTAGTCAAAGCTGCAGGTCAGCACACACCACCCAAACCTGAGACCACCAAGCCCGCCGGACGGAGTCAAACCCAACCCAAGAGAAAGAGTGAGACCCGGGTTGGACCTGTGGATATAAAGAAAAGAACATTTAAACATGAGAAGAGCACCATTGACCTTACTGCGGACTCCTGTTGAGCAGAGGGTCCCACCTACTGATGCTGACATTCCCTTTGACCGAAACCGTAATCGAGAGGTGCGAGACACCAGTTCCGCTGTGCGGAATTAACCAAACCAACTAAATTCAAGGAGAACAAGCAGGCTCGTTCTCCTCTATAATACACCATCAGGAGAACCCCCACTATCAGAAAACAACTTGCAGTCTGACTGCAAGAACGATCTTGAAGTGTCATCGTCAGATGAAGAATCTGAACAGGCTGTACCTGCTGGAGATGACACTATCGCTATCAACAGTGTAAAGGCCACGCCTGGTAGCGTGGTCACAGCATTGGCTAGCCTACTCAAAAAGAAGGTTCTATGGAAGAACAAAGTGCGGGACGCGGAGCAGGACTCAGGTTATACCAAAGCCATCGTAGATTCGCTGCAGGAACAGCAGAGGGGGCGGGTCACCCTCAACATCAGTGGGACTCGATTTGAAACAAGCATTAGTTCCATGCGTTTCGACCCAACGTCAGCGTTCGGGATGATAGTGAATCACAAGTATGAGTATTCACTGATGGTCCAGGATGGCCAAAACAATTCAGTTACATATTTTTTTGACCGGGAGCCTGGTTGCTTCCGGCATATACTAAACTATTTAAGAAATGGGGGTGTGGTGGATCCCGACACATTGCCATCCGAAAGACGATATCTGAAAAACTAAGGCGGGAGACATAGTTTTACCGTCTAGAGGACTTGACAAGGGTCATAAACAGATACTGAGAAACGAATACTTTGAGGAGTAGGTGAGCAATGTGTCGGGACAGGTGCTGGCGCCAATGACTATATTTATTTATTAACTTATATACTATTTATTTATTAACTTATTATATTATTTATTCAATAACTTATTGTATTTATTATACCAACTGAGGCGGCAAATAACCAGAAAGCAGGGAGGTGGGAGACTATCAACATAAACTGAGGGAGGTGGGAGACAAATAATCGATAAACTGAGGGAGGGGGAAAACAGCATACAAGATCACGAGAACAGAAATGGGAGACGAACTAAAATGAGGCCAACCAAATGATGTATATATGTTATGTTGCAGTTATTGTTATAAAGAAAAATTCAAATGGAGGACAGAGAAGTTTTTAATGTTTACTGTTTCTAGGTTTCCATGAAAGAGGATACTTATAGAAGAATTTGGGAACCAAATGCTGCAGAGGTGGGGGCAGTGTAAGGGGCTATACCCCTATATATATTTTTTTTTTGTTGGATAAAGTTTGGTGACGTTCAATTTACAACGAAGGTCTCCGACTTACTTATTTTACGAAATGTTGTTGTTTTTGTACGGAAATACTTCTTGTACGGAATTATGCTACATTTATGCACTGAAGTGGAGTAACTTACATGTGTTGTAATTTCAGTCGATGATCAGCTCGCTTCGCCATGCTTGCTGACGTGTTGTAAAAGGGGCGCGTGCGTATCTTGGGGGCTGGTCACTTTTAGCGCATCTGATTAGCTACTGCAAGGAGTGGACACTGAAGGTGATTTTCATTGGCTATTGCTCGGATGTCAGAGGTCAGGCAGAAAAAGTATTAACAGGCCGCCGGACCAGCATATAATGGCGCATTTTTTAAAAAAATCGTCCCAAAGGCAACTGAGAGATTTTTAGGAAACGAGAGAGGAAATCAAACTGATGATGGCACAAACAATGTGTTTGGATCCACCGAAACCAGTGAGTTTTCGGACGTTGATATCAACTCTATGAATTGATACCGTCACGTGAACCACTTTATATGCAAATGGGTCAAAGGCTGTATCATAACATTACGTCCTACCACCGTATACGGTGGAGCACATGTCGATTTTTGATGACGAGCCGACCTCATTTTTGGACCTGGAAATTATAGGACACTGAGGGATTTCACCACACAAGGCTTGGACTACACCAGATCCGGTGGTAGGGTACATCTGGGTAGTATTTTCCCCACTGCATGCAGTGGTTGAGAACTTTACTTCGACCAGTTGACCTATCACCACCAGATTCGGTGGTAATTCATACACCCACAGGATTAACTCACCATTACACCAGATCCGGTGGTAGGGTGCATCTGACTATTATTTTCCCATTTCATGAAGTGGGTGAGAACTTTACTTCGACCAGTTGACCTATCACCACCAGATTTAGTGGTAATGCATACACCCATAGGATTAACTCACCATTACACCAGATCCGGTGGTAGGGTGCATCTGGCTATTATTTTCCCATTTCATGAAGTGGGTGAGAACTTTATTTCGACCAGTTGACCTATCACCACCAGATTTAGTGGTAATTCATACACCCATAGGAATAACTCACCATTACACCAGATCCGGTGGTAGGGTGCATCTGGCTAGTATTTCTCCACTTCATGCAGTGGTTGACCTATCACCACCAGATTCGGTGGTAATTCACACACATACAAGGATAACTCACCTTTACACCAGATCCGGTGGTAGGGTGCATCTGGCTAGTATTTTCCCCACTTCATGAAGTGGTTGAGAACTTTACTTCGACCAGTTGACCTATCACCACCAGATTCGGTGGTAATTCATACACCCACAGGAATAACTCACCATTACACCAGATCCGGTGGTAGGGTGCATCTGGCTAGTATTTTCCCATTTCATGAAGTGGTTGAGAACTTTACTTCGACCAGTTAACCTATCACCACCAGATTTAGTGGTAATTCATACACCCATAGGAATAACTCACCATTACACCAGATCCGGTGGTAGGGTACATCTGGCTAGTATTTTCTCCACTTCATGCAGTGGTTGAGAACTTTACTTCGACCAGTTGACCTATCACCACCAGATTCGGTGGTAATTCACACACATACAAGGATAACTCACCTTTACACCAGATCCGGTGGTAGGGTGTATCTGGCTAGTATTTTCCCCACTTCATGAAGTGGTTGAGAACTTTACTTCGACCAGTTGACCTATCATCACCAGATTCGGTGGTAATTCATACACATACAAGGAATAACTCACCATTACACCAGATCCGGTGGTAGGGTGCATCTGGCTAGTATCTCCCTATTTCATGAAATGGTTGAGAACTTTACTTCGACCAGTTGACCAATCACCACCAGATTCAGTGGTAATTCATACACGTAAAAGGGATAACTCACGATTATACCAGATCCGGTGGTAGGGTGCATCTGGCTAGTATTTTCCCCACTTCATGCAGTGGTTGAGAGCTTTACTTCGACCAGTTGACCTATCACCACTTGATTCGGTGGTAATTCACACACATATAAGGATAACTCGCCTTTACACCAGATCCGGTGGTAGGGTGCATCTGGCTAGTATTTTCCCCACTTCATGAAGTGGTTGAGAACTTTACTTCGACCAGTTGACCTATCACCACCAGATTCGGTGGTAATTCATACACATACAAGGATAGCTCCCCATTACACCGCATCCGGTGGTTCTATAACTGACAATTCCGGGATGAGATAAATGGACTACTCCGGACCACTGATACAGTGAGAAGACACAAAGTGATAATATTAACAAAGTCGTACATCCATTTTACTGTATATTTATTCATCTTTATGGAGAATAAAATCGTTCCCGTTATATTTTAACCTGAATACAATCTCTGTTTTCTATGAGTCTGTGTTTTGCACGTTTATTGCTGTCTGCTACGAACCCGGTGGATGGTTTACAGAGTACCTACCTCTTATGTGATATTCTACCTCACCCGAATTATACCGCCTCCGAAGAGTATAATTGCAGCACTAGTGAGATACACTGGGTGCATGGGTTAGAGTGTTACAATAGTAAAAATTAATTGTAGCTATTTGAACTTCAAGAAAAAACGCTCCTTATATTCGCTTCTTCTTTAGAAGATCTTTTTAGTAGGGTGAAAGCAGACTATTTTAGGTTATTTGAAAAAATCGGTTTGTTGCATAACTTTTAATGTATATGCATGTCTTTTGGTGTGTTGTGTTGAATACTTCTGAATTACTATATTGTTGACTAGCTTGTTTCTGTTAGAATACTTAAGAGTTTTGTTTGATCGTCGCTCTATAGCTGAAATATTGCTAAACGCGACACTAAACCGTAATTCACTCTCTCTCTGTTGTTCCCAAATAATTACACATTTGCAATTGTAGTTGAGAAATAGTTCCGTTCACCCTTTGGCTAGGCGAAGATACTCTATTCTAATTGGCTAATTGAAGACACGTGGGTCTAGGGTTATAAATACGGCGGCTGAACGGGGTTAAAGCAGATAGCATCCAGTTATTCTGAGGTACGAATGACTGAGCCTCATAAATTGTGTCCGGGCATTCAATATATTCTGGATAAAATAGTAGCAACAAAGTTATTATACTGGAGTAGATATACCCACATGGGTTATATGTATATATATGGTTGTATATGTGCTAATGCTAGATGTCTATCTTGCACCTCACTCACAGCCGTGTTTACTGTATCACCATACAGGTTGCTCAATACCGGATGTTGTTCATTGCCACAGTGTGTCTTCGCCATTACATCAGTGGATATTGGGTTACACGCGTCTAGTCTGTCATTCAATATTCAGCAGTCCTCCATTAAAGAATTTCCGCGTCCATAATCCAAAGATATATTCCATATAACAGCATTAGCTCTAAATTTGAACAACAACAACAACAACCACAATCATAGTATACATACACAAAGGCTAGTTTCTCGCAAGAGAGAAGCGGTCAACAATTTCCAATGATGCCGGCAAGACTTGTTATCTTTTGCTAAATTTGAGATAAACCATATG
The DNA here is from genome assembly GCA_036873755.1 of Hanleya hanleyi. NCBI lineage: Eukaryota > Metazoa > Mollusca > Polyplacophora > Lepidopleurida > Hanleyidae > Hanleya > Hanleya hanleyi. The sequence continues at coordinate 46,026 of JAVTVY010016927.1, read as the reverse complement.
ATGGCATGCAGGCTCATTAGTAAAGAGCCGGATGCCCTCGTATGGTTAAATTTAAATAAAACCTGAGCCGATATTGTTGTTTGCCTGAAGGCCTGGATGTTGGCAAAAAGTGTGATCTCAACTGAATAATGCCAAATATGCAAGTTAATATCCGCGAGAATATTACCAGGAAAGGCCACAAGCTTTAAGCTGGTAGAGTGACTCCACAGATGATATCGCTATAGCTCCATTGAAATATTTCGAAACATGGTGACGTGGTGATTCAAGAACAGTTCGTATGTCAAGGGAGTTAATCAGATGCCGCCGCTGATGGACTGACTTGATTTCCTACAGAATCTCTTGGGCCACTATTACCCGGAATGTAGTCAGATCGTCTGATATGGTTTCCTACAGAATACCATGGACCATTTTACCGGGAGCATTTATAATAGAACTTACACAGGAAAGTGTGCCCGGGGGTAAATCTGGCCTATCTGGTGGTATCTAGCAAGTAATCTTAAAGTGCCTGGTGTGGTAGTACAATGAGCAGGGTTAAAATTACAATAATACCCTGTAATATTATAATATTGTAGTATGTAGTATGATAACATACAAAAGACAGAATCATTGATAGATGTCTATGATCTGAGTACTAAAGTTGTCCAAGCCATGGCACCAAAAACGTTTCCCTATAAGCAATTGTTTTTTTTGCTACAGGGTTTTCTGTGACAATCCCCGTCAGATGAAGTCCTCGGGTGATCTTGCCAACATACTATCGACAACACTTATTACAGGAAACTAAATAAATCCAGTTGGTAGTAGACCAACTAAGATCAGACTATGAATCATTATTTAACGTGGAATTGAAAGAAGCAGAAATAGTTAAAGAGTGGATACGCGAAACATCCACGCTTAAGAAATCATAAAATTATTAGATAGAGATTTCGGCGCATAGACAACCATCAAGCGCAATAGGAGGTTTGAAATCATGACCCTGCTTTCAGAAATATTTCTGTCAGTTGGAAAGAAAAGGATTTTAGTGCATTTCGAAACATTGGCGACTAGGCCGAGGAACCTGAACGAAGGTTCCTCGGATCTGTCTCACAATTATTTGTTTAGTTGTGGCCATAGTGATTTTAGGATGTGCAGGGGCCCGCCCTCGGGGAAAACTTGTCCACCAGCATAATCCAGGAGTACACGGGTTCTAAACAGAAGCGTCATTCAATATTCAGCCACCATCTATTAAAGAGTTCCTGCGTACACAATACAAACTCCTATTCGATATATCAGCATTAGCACCAAATTCAATAAAACAATCATAGTCTACATTAACATTTGCTAGTTTCCTGCAAGACAGAAGTGGTCAACAATTTTCAATACTGCTCGCAAGACAACATAATATTCCAAAAATATCAAATCCGTATGGCAGATCAGTATTTTTAATCTGATTTTCGATGAAAGTCGTTATAGAGAATAATATATGTCAGTCATGCATTGATTTGAACTGTTTATATGAACACTATAAGGATCTTGAAGTACATGGGTTCATACGGTCTCAGGTTAAGCGCAATTAGACACAAGTTACGAAACGTAACGCCCTCACAATATCTGTGATAGACGGTGGAATACACGCGCATCTAAATTTCAAAACAACTTAAAATGGCCATTATATTTTCAAATCTATACAGTCGCGTAGCTACGTCCGGAAACGCGAATCATCTCGCCTCTGTTTGGTAGCTACGGTCTTGGTGTGACTCTCTGGTAGGTCACCCTAAAGCCGGTTCCGTACGACGTCGATCTCCTGGCAACGCTGGAGGACACCGACCAGTATAATGTAGTATAATGTACCGGATTCCAGGTAAAAGATTCGCTTGGTATTCATACTTTGTAATATATGCCGTTAAGGCCTTCGACAAAGAGTGCGATGGGCCTGGGGTATCAGGTACCCCGCTATTAAAGACCGCTACTTACTCCTCGTGTCATATTGCCACGTACGAGAGAGAGAATTAAGGTTTAACATCGCGTGCAGCAATATTTCAGCTATATAGCGACGATCAAACAAAATTCTAAGTAATCAAGCCAATAATTTAGTAATCCCACACATTAAAACATACACACATTAAAACTTATGCAACAAACCGATTTCTCTCAAATACCCCAAGACGCAGTTCTCCCTTACCCGACTAAAAAGATCTTCCAAAGTAGTCGCTCGATAAAATGAATCTCTTACAATCTTAAAATCTATGCAGTCGATAATAATGTTTCACTGTGAGATCTTCGTGGCATGGAATACACCTTGAGACTGGCTCTTTTGTTAGTAAATGTTCGTGAGTTAATCGTGTATGGCCGATTCTACATCGCCTGATCATGGTTTGATTGAAACGTTTCTGGCTGTTCAAATGCGTATAGCCCACAGTTTTTTTTAACTCATGTAGTTAACATAAGTTAACACTGTCACATAAGTACAGATAGAGGGTCTGAAATCGCTATATGGGATTCCAACAGGATCAACCTCATCATCTAGGGTTGCCTTAGCCATTCTATCAGCATCAGTATTACCTTTGATGCCAACGTGACTAGGCAACCAGCAAAACAAAATATCCATCTGTTGATCAAATCTACAATCATGTAATTGTAGAATATTCAAGATAGTGGGATGAGTCGAAGTCCCACTTTTAATCGCTTGAAGGCATGACAGTGAATCTGAAAATATGACATATTTCTTCCTTTTAGTGGACCTAATACCTTCCAAAGCTAACAATATAACTTTTGCCTCTGCAGTGAATATGGAACTTTTACCTGGTAGTCGACAGGTTTCAGTTTTGGAACTAAAGACATTAGCACATGCCACTCTCGTTGAGAAAGACAGAGCCACGGATGAATAGGCGGCTCTTCAATTAGCTAGCTTCATCTATTTGATTGTCTTCCTGGAAAGGGCGGATGAGCGGAGTCCAGCGAAACGGATCTGGATTAATGTACCTCGCTAAGTATGCCGGCAACGTTTTCCACCATTCTTATAATCTTGAGTTTTATCGATGATTGCCGATGGTCTGTGTCACATTTGGTGATAGCTTCCTTTGCCGACTAGCGATATATTCAGTGCCTGATCAATAAAAGTTTTGGGCCAAGTCTCAGGACTGGATCTTTCGCTGCCAATTTAGCAAGGGACAGAGATTGATAAGGGGGAAGGTGTACTGAGGAAGTTTGATGATGCTATGTTGGACATAACATGGCAATTGTGGTTGCCAACCCCATCGAGCTCGAAAACTATTGGCATATTAAAGTCAGCTAGGAATTGATCAACACAAACCTGACGAGAATCCAGTTGCCCATCCTCTGGTCAAGTCAGCAGTTACCCGACACAATTAGTCTGTTACTTTAAACATAAAAAATGCAGGTGGTGGTAATTTGAATTCCCAAAACAAGCAAAATTCTAAAAGATTACAGAGATGGCTAAGAATAGAAATTGAGATTCTTTTGTTATAATTGCAGAGAATGCCATCCAACGTATGTTGTAACTACTGAAGGTGTGCCTACATCTTTACCGCGAAGAAGCAGCTGAAGACGTATTACTCGTTGGAGGTAGTTTGTCCTTTCTGTACGGAGAAGACCTTCCGAGGCCAAGGCCTGAAGCAAAATGTGGAAGTGTGTCCATCCCAAGCTTTTGACCGGACTCTCTAAGTACATTTGGTCGGAATCAAATGGTGTGTGGTTTACAATCCATCCTGAAGATTACCACCGCCTGGTCACCCTCCCAAATGGACGGAACCCATCTCCACCGTTGCCAGGCAACTTATGAGGAGTTGGATGAAGAAAGCCGTTGGCTAGTTGGCAGGAATATTGCCAATTTATGATATGGTGCAACACTCTCATCTTCCATTTAAAGTGACCAGAGAAGTATGGAGTCACTAACAAGGAAGATGGTGCTCCTACAAGATGAAACAAATCTGTCCAACTCTAGTGGTGATGGATACACGATCTCAACCAGTTTTGCCCGTGTATCCAAGGATGTTGGTGCATCTCTGGGAATTCATATATCCCATACCGCATAAAGCCAATAAAATCACTACTCACATCTGACGCGTCTGCTGAGATTGGGTTAATGGGCATACCGTCACCAAAGGACTCGACACCAGACTACCGACCTGAGGATGAGCCTCGAGTCTTAGAGCCCCTTGCAGATGAAGTGAAAGCTATCCCCCAAGAGTACTTTTACCTTCGACAACGATAGTTACTCCCATTGAGCTCAGGTGCAGACATCACCACCACAACCGAAGGAGCATCTGTCTGAACAACCGTCATCATCCTCCTTGCCAACGGAGCCTTCTTCTATGTCACTAGAGTCGTTGCCATCTGTTCCAGGAAAACCTTTCCCAGATTTATCACATGCAAGACAAACAAAAACGCCTCTAAAGCCTTCACCCAGGGTAGTATTGTCTGCAGCTCAACCTTCTATGTGGAAGCAGGGAACTAATCCAGAGCAACATTCGGGCCAGAGAGAACCTCCTATGTGGAAGCAGGGAACTAATCCAGAGCAACATTCGAACCAGAGAGAGAGAGAGAGAGAGAGAGAGAGAGAATTAAAGTTTAACGTTACGTTCAGCAATATTTCAGCTATATAGCGACGATCAAATAAAACTCCAAGAATTCCAACAAAAACAAGTCAGCATTCAAGAAGTAGCCAACATAATATATCAAAAAACATGCGCAAGCACTACAACTTATGCAACAAACCGATTTCTTTCAAATAACGTAAAATACATTCTTCGAGTACGGGTGCATGCCACCCTTGCCTCCAGCCAGACGCAAGTGAGACGCTCCTGAGCAGGTTTTTCTCAGAGCAGGTGGACAAGAGAGATCATGGCCACCGATAAACTGGACCAAGTTGAACCCCACCCAAGAACTCTATCACTGGAATTTTTTTATGATGTTGGAGTGGAATCAGGAGGCTGTCACCCTAGACTTACATGACTTGTTGGACAATTACAATATGTTAGCTCAAAAACAAACCGTTAAAGGTTCACTCAACACGGGGCAAAGGTCTAGGATCACCGGTTAAGGCAAGACTCCTCAATTACCAGACCCATGCAACAAATTGCCTTAACTGGAAATGGTACACTTCCAATTGAATTTGCAGAAAGGGTGGTCCTCATGATGGATTCAATGAGGGGAGCAAGACAGAATACCGCCGACGAACTGTGCAATGGGTTAAAGTGGATGAGGGTCCCCCTTCGATTGAAGAAAGTTCCTACATTGGACGAATAGTTTGAACTATACATTATGTTCAGGCCTATGTTACACACAGAGAATTGAAGCTTAACGTCGCGTTCAGAAATATTTCAGCTATATAGCGACGATCAAACAAAATTCTAAGTATTCAAGTTAATAACTTAGCAATCCAACACATTGAAACATACACACATTAAAACTTATGCAACAAACTGATTTCTCTCAAATAACCTAAGACACAGTCCTCCCTCACCCGATCAAAAAGATCTTCCAAAGCAGTCGCTCGATAAAAAGAAGCTCTTAAAATCTATACAGTCGATAAGAAATATATTTCACTGTGAGATCTTCGCGGCATGGAATACACCTTGGGACTGGTGGCCTATGTTACAACAGGAGTTCTTAGGATTTTGGTAGGGAAGAGTGTTATAGCATTGTGGGGTAGGGGTGGATTTAGTAGCATGTAAGCATAAATATTCGCACTTTATTATCAGAGATGACCTATCTGTAGATATTTGAAATTGTCAGTATTTGATTAATTTCCACCACATTACCATGTAAAACTGAAGCTTGTGTCGTAAGTGGCAAGTGTTGTCAGAGATAGCTGACGAAAGAGTTGAACCATCTTGTTTTCTATATTACGTGATCTTGGATAGTGATCTTGTGTGAAACTCACCAGATAGTGCATTTGCACGGTTATTTCCCGGTTTATTACTGACATTTGAATACCACAAAGGCTGTGTATACTGTTATAAAGTTTGCATATGTTCAAATTCAGTCATTTTTGCATGGAATTATTCGTTACATCTTCATGCGCACTGCTATATATAGTACCTATAGTCAGAAACCAATTTTACCTGAATTTCACCGATTTTTTCTGTTGAATCTAACCTACTTATATGAAAAGAACCCTAAATATCTGTAGAAACTTCTAGTAATATTTTCACTGATCGATGGCTGGAACATAACCATTATTTTTACCGTCAAAGTGATCTACTCTCCCGACTCCCCTTCGCTCAGCTCAGCATATGTATCGCCATCTTGTTGTTCCTGTTGTGTCATGGTGTCTTGTTGAGGGAGCGGTTACGTTTATACCACTCTTCTAGTAAAACTAACTATACATCTAATACATATCACTAAAATGGCCATTCGATGTGCATGGTCCCTCTACGAGCACATAGTTCTCTAAGAATCCGTAACTGTTGTTTCGGGAGACAGAAATTCAAAGTTGGAGATCAAATGTATCAGCTGATTTCGACCAGGTGACAACTACTCGGACTATAAATACGGGACGACGGCAGACTTTCGCCAGATGTCTGACCGCCTTGGTCAGAGTATCAGAGTGTTATTTTAGTATTGCAAATAATGAAATACAAATACTAAAATAGGTAATGGCTGAAAAATAAAGATTCAACGCATCAATGTTGACTGCAATATATAGACCTATATTTATCAGCATAGACGACTACATAGAAGGCGAGAGAGAGAGAATTAAGGTTTAACGTCACATTCAGCAATATTTCAGCTATATAGCGACAACTACATAGAACAGCCTACAATATATATTTCAGCACAGATGACAGCATAGCTCTACAATATCGACATAGACTACAAAAAGATCTGCATTTCTCAACCAAAATTTCGCTCTTCGATACAACTTACGAATATACATACGATGATGATGATGGAATACGAATGATTCTTGAAAAGAAAATTTGAACATATTAATTCTTCAAATTATTGGCAGCCATATACCACCACATCGTCTCAAGTTCTCTCAGCCTTGTCAACGTAATGTCTTTGTATGGGAATTCACATTACACCAGTAGTATAGAAGGAGCAATTTGAGTCTCTTTTACCCATTGCTAGTAGTTCCCCTCGGAGGTATAAATATACTTCCTGTTCGTCAAGCCACCATTAAAAGAAGTGACTCACAATTATCATCAGTGACATTGGGTCAATGTCACTGGATTCTCATTTGTATATTACCATACGTTTGTTGACATTGCCTGATCAATCAATACACAAGTTTACTTTAGAACTTGCTTTTTCATCTTGTCTTTAATATTTCCCCGCGGACATTACACGGGTGGTAAAACGAGTGTCTAGAGTTACTGCCCTTTGCCATAGTTCGGAACGCAGCAAACAGTGAGATTAACTGATATATGTTCATTGGCCACGATTTCTACAAGGGACTTGTTGAATTGATAATATTTCACGGTACTGCGTTCGCCTCCCTGACACATCTAGCCTTGGAACTACCGGACATACCGCACATATTACAGTGTCTTGAGAACACTCCTTGCCGAAAATACACGATCCACCGCCTCCCACAAATGTTCCATTGACTTCAAATCTATAAGCATTGGATGACGGGTTCTGCATTTTACATTATGAATTTATGGAAATCCCCCAACATGCGACTCTGAGGTACAGGTGAATTAATTGTCTACCTTGCAAACTAATCGCAAAAAATAGTGTTCCTCCCGTATGCGTTCCTGAAACGTGCCCTAGTGGCATTTCGCTGAGAGCTACGATTAGATTATCAGAAGAACTGTATTGCGATCGGCGTTTTGAACAGTCTTTCATGTTTACCGTACCCTACACCTTCATGGCACAATACGTCGAGCTTAAACTTCATACCTCACCTTGAAGAAGAAAATCTGAGCTCGACAACAACAACAACAACATGCTGCTCCCAGACAATTTCAATACGGGGCCGGAAGGAGACGTCGACGACGAGGTCAGGTTAAATTTGTTCGCTTACAGGTCGCCTGTACTCGAATACTCTTTTCACCAGGGTCTATGTCGTTGTTTGGCTGTCCGGAAGACATTTTGGTGAAAAAAACATGTTTTGAGACCAGACCCCAGCCTCTCAAATCCCTTGATTCAAACTCCAAAGAGCACGTATTCGTGCAACCTGACCAATGGTTTATGTTCATACTATTCTCTTACAGCAATTTATAGTTGCTTTTGCGGCAGAATAAGACCATTTCTTGATCTACGGGTTACAAAACCTTGCGACAATCATACCGTGTCGTTTTACGCCAACAGGTGACATCCAATTCAGAAAGACAGCATACACCCCAATTTCAATACGCTTGTGTTTTGCCACACAGCAATGCTGCATACCAAATTTGAAGTCCCAAGCTTCAACAGTTCGGCTTCTAGATCGTTACCGTCATTACATGGATATTTTCCGTCTTGTTGCCATGAAAACCACAAAACCATCGAAATATAATTCAATTTCTACAAGCTTGTGCTTTGCAACACATTAATGCTGTGTACCAAATTTGAAGTCTCTAGATGGAACGGTTCAGTTTCTAGAGCGTTACCGTCGTTACATGGATATTTTCCGTGTTGCTGTCATGGAAACCAAAAAATGTATCCAATTTCAATAGGCTTTTGCCTATGCCACACACATCAATGCAGTATACCAAATTTGAAGTCTCCAGATGGAACTTTTCAGCTTCTAGAGCGTTTTACATGGATATTTTCCGTGTTGTTGACATGGAAACCACAAAAATGAATCCAATTTCAATAGGCTTGTGCGTTGCCACACATCAATGCTGTAAACTAAATTTGGAGGGAAGGACAGGAGGATGCTTCGACGGAAGGACGAACAAGCTGAATTCAGTATACCCCCCTATACTTCGTAACGCGGGTATAATGACCCTAATACATGATGATATATGAATTTGCCTATCAAACCATATAAAATTTATTATGATTATAGCAATAACATCTAACAATACATGAAGAACTTTACCGGAAGATTTTAAAGTGTGGTGATGGATTGGTCAAGCTTTTTTAAGCAAAACAAAATTGTCATTTTTACTTCCATTTTAGAGAGGCAGTTTTCCCGAACTGTCCTAACTTCAAGTATTACATATGCAGGGAATGGGCGCGGAGGGGAATATAAAAAATCTGAATTTTTTCCTATGTACACGGTTTAATCTTGCATATGGCAGGGGGGGAGGAATCCATTTTTTGCGCCGGTAATACTTGATTGGCCCCCAAGGTGATGGTTCTAAAATAACAGCCCAGTGAAATATGAGAGTTGATATTATGCTATCATTTTCAAAATGCAAGGCTTGGAGTTGTTTACCAGAATCCTGTTCACTATCATACAAAGAAATTGAGGCAAAAGTGAATTGTCTTTTGCAATTTTACATACAGATATATTGAATTTTGTTTGAAAAATTTAAACATGTTGCAATATCAGTACAAGAATGAAGCCAATAACAGCCAATTATGTAGAATGCATATAAATGTTATGTATGAAGGCTGTTCATATTTTGTTAAATTTGTCGTATACACATAGGTGCATTTTATCTTAAATTCTGAACAAAAATACTATTAGCTTTGATTAGCCCGATTATCCAGCTTAATGCCAATTAAGCGAAAACAAACGACACACAGTAAATGTAATGTATTCATTACTTTGATGAATTACAAGCGTCTAGTCCGTCATTCATAATCCAGCCATCGTCCATTAGAGAATATCCGCGTCCATAATCCAAAGACCTATTCCATTTTCCACATAACAGTATTTGTTTGAACTTTCATACATTGAAGGTGCACATGTGGGCACTGTGATATCATGCCTAATGTGAGGGAATGTATATGCTGACAAGAAATACAGAAGGTCTGGAAGAAGCTAGATTACATTATTTTCTGGAGCAACCCTATGCCTGCATCGCGGATCATCCGGGATTTCCGGCATTATGTACGAATGTTTGGGTCCTGCAAACTGCACGGCTTCAATACCTGCAGCAATACCACCATCACCACCCATTTGAGAGTCCCAAATACAGAAAGTACGGATACATTGCATATCGGCAAGATTTGTTTGGGGCTTCCTGGGGAGGGATGTCAGAGTAGTACTTCCCGCTTGTGCTGTGTGCTGCATCCGTGCTCACTTCCCTGAACCAGGACCTGAGGAAGACGCACAGTACCAGGGGTTCAGACTGCCAAATTTGAACTAAAGTTTCATTAGATCCAAACACTTGTTTTCGTGACCACTGTAACTTGAACAAATATTATTTTCATGACAGATATGCTATTTTGTAAATAAGCCAATTTGTTACAAATTACATGTAGGAGGTTCGGAATTTTTATATAAATAGTCAGCACTGTAGATGTTGTTTTAGCTACAGTGGAAACTAAACCTCCAACTTTAATTATATTGTATATATACACATTACTGATCAAACATCTTGTTTTCAAAACATGTATACCATGTTCATCATCCAGTTTTGCAATAAGTTAATCAGAAAAAGGGTCGCAAGAATAGCTATTTGATAATATTCAAAATATGGGATATTATCGCTGCTTTAACTTGCTTAGGGGCTAGGGGCCGTATGAACCCATGTACTTAAAGATCCTCATGGTGCTGAAATGAACAGTCAAAATCAAAGCGTGCATGAGATACATCATTCTCTAGATGACGACTTTACAACGAATATTTTTAATAATAATGATAATTTTTAATCAATTAATAATTGATATTTTTCGAACATGTCTTGCCGGCATCATCGAAAACTGTTGACCGCTTCTCTCTTGCAGGAGACTAGCCTATGTTTATGTATACTATGATTGTCTTTTTGAATTTGGTGCTAATACTGTTATATGGAATTTGGAATCGGTCCTTGGATTATGGACGCGGATATTCTTTAATGGACGACAGCTGAATTATGAATGACGGACCAGACGCTTGTAATTAGTATCAATCCAAAATTTGACTCGTCATACAGCACGCAAGATGACAGCTTACCTGGCTTAAACCAAATAACGAATTGTCTCAATAATGATGAACGACGCTATTTCTCATTATTCTGTGATGAATCCAGCTCCACATAGAGTATAACTGAAAAATGATGTTGATGTAGTAAACACCGGCAAAGATGGCAAGGCAAAGTTCCATGTAATGTATAGTTATAGGAGCCTGAAAACACCGATACAACAGGTCTAAATCACGTCCTCCAAAACAGTATTGAAAAACAAACCTTTTGGACGGAGAAGTCGACAGTCGAAAGTGATGGGTCAGCTGTAAATGAGGCCTAGGTTAAGCTGAGAAAAGAAGATCTGGGAAATTAACTCACCAAGGGTTGGTGTGTCAACTATAAGACAGAATTGGGAATGCATGGTGCCTTTTTAATGGCCAAGCCCTGTTCTCACAACCAAATGTCTGGAGTATAAGAGAATCTCAGGCTCTGGTTCGGTGGTACATTAGGTAGATTCTCGTAATTCCTTATAAACTTGCCGATTCTTTAAAGGTTCTCTACCAGCAAATTCAGTCGCCCTATAATGCCAAACCAACTTTACAGGAGCACTTGAAATGGAGCTTCTAATGATCCAGACTATGAAGAAGGATTTGTTAGCTAACCTGTCACATTTTTCTTAGTTGCTGAAAAACAAAAGGCAATTGGCAGCAGAAGTAATCTTCCCACCTTAGCCAAGTTCGCGTGGTTCAATCTTCAGGATGCTGATGCTACTTTGTCTGGTAATAATACTAAGGGGGCCGACGATGCACGTACCAACATCCAAATGTTTCATGAGTACATGTATGCATGGACTACAAGTCTGGAGAGAGAGAGAGGATTAAGTTTTAAAGTCGCGTTCAGCAATATTTCAGCTATATATCGACGATCAAACAAAGTATTCAAGTTAATAACCCAGTAAACTAACGCATTAAAAACAGGTACATACAATCTAAAACAATCTAAAATATAATCTTCTTTTACTCCACTAAATTGATCTTCCAACGTAGCTGATAAAAAGAATCTCTCACAATCTTGAAATCTATACAGCCGATAAGAATATGTCTCACCGTGAGATTTTCGTGGCATGGAATACACCTTGGGACCGGCTCTTTTTTTTTAGTAAATGCTCGTGAGCTAATAGTGTATGGCCGATTCTACATCGTCTAATCATGGCCTGAGCGACACGTTTCTGGCTGTTCAGAGGAGTATAGCCTACTGGGGTTTTTTAACTCAATGAAGTCTGTTATCCCTAGTATCCCATAAAGATTGAAACAACTTTCTCATATAAGCGCAGATAGATGGTCTGAAATCGCTGTATGGGATTCCAACAGGATCAACCTCATTATCTAGGGCTGCCTTAGCCATTTTATCAGCTTCAGTATTAACTTTGATGTCAACGTGACTAGGCACCCAACAAAACACATCAATCTGTTGATCAAATCTAATGTCATATAATTGTAGAATATTCAAGATGGTGGGATGAGTTTAATTTCCACTTTCAATCGCTTGAAGGCATGACAGTGAATCTGAGAATATGACATATTTTTTTCCTTTTAGTGGAAGGAATACTTCTAAAGCCGACAATAGGGCTTTTGCTTCTGCAGTGAATACACGGCATTAGTCAAGGTTTGTATATGCTCTACCCTTGTGTGCTATGGCAGGTCTCGAGTTGTTTTAATTTCAGCTCGTTAATAACGTAATAACCTACATATATATATTGGTAAATCTGCGCATTGTCATTCGTTAATAGCGTTGATTTCGCTTTCAAGAATCTTGAAAACGCGTTCCGACAGATGAATTGGGTGGGCTTCCTTCTTCTGAGAATTGGTCCCTCACGAACGGTGATATCGTTAACCATGATCAATGTGGTTCCAGTCGTCCTTTCGGTCGTCGTAGTACACATCGCTCTGAAATATTTATATCTCTTCCCGCTCAAGCCGGTGCTAGGGGTCGTGCGATCAAGCCGTTCAAGATGTTCACATGAATCGTTACAATAAAAGTGTGGCTGAGATACGAATCATCACAGGAATAACGTTTGGTTCTTGTGATGTTTTATTTTAGAAATGTGCTGGCAGTGTATTTACTTGTGGGATCATATGGCTTCTCGTCATTACGCCGGCATCTTTTTCCATCACCAATTTAAAGCTGCGTTTGAACGTCATCATGATTTCGCCCAATATAGAAAGCCATGTTCTACCATGACTTGCCAATAGCTGATCAATTGGGAGCATAGAAAACCATGGAGAACAAAAAAATCTTCTATTGATCTTGAATAAAGGATGACACTGAAGTATACGGCAGAAGGTGCGACTTCTTGCACAGCAAGAAAGACCTCTCAGGGGAAATCAAAGCTGCTAAGGAGTATTGCCAATTTTCAAAAAAAACGATAAACATCAACCAAGTAATTATCGACCAATCTCCTTGCTTAGCTGTGTGGGGAAAATAATGGAACGTATTGTGTTCAAAAATTTATATAACCATTTTCACTCGAATAGGCTATTCTATAGATTTCAAGCGGGATTTCTTCCTGGTCACTCTACTGTCTTCCAACTTATCGAATTATATCATAGTCTATGTGAATCAATGGACGAAGGTGCACACTCATGCGTGTTTTTTTGTGACATATCAAAAGCATTTGATACTGTCTGGCATAATGGCCTACTCTTTAAATTACAACAATATGGCATAGAGGGTGCAGTACTCGAATGGCTTCAAAGTTATCTTAGTGGCAGATCCCAGAGTGTATCTGTTGGGAATACGTCTTCAAATATTCGTACTACTAATGCTGGAGTTCCTCAAGGCTCGGTATTAGGTCCCCTGTTATTCCTTATATATATTAATGATATAGCGGACAAAATTACAAGTATCACCCGACTTTTCGCTGATGACTCGTCTCTGCATTGCAAATCTGTAGACATTACCGAAATTGAACTGACTATGAATCATGACATGAAAGTCTTACTCGAATGGTCCAAGCAATGGCTCTTACAGTTTAACGCCCTTAAAACAATTTTACTTTTATTCAGTAACAGAAATTTGTTAAACCAACCTGAAATTTTTTTTGACGGAACGTTACTACAAGTATCAAATTTCCATCGACACCTGGGTATATTCTTCCAAGATGATTGTAAATGGGGAACTCATATCGAATTATATCATAGTCTATGTGAATCAATGGACGAAGGTGTACATTCATGCGTGGTTTTTTGTGACATATCAAAGGCATTTGATACTGTCTGGCATAATGGCCTACTCTTCAAATTACAACAATACGGCATAGAGGGTGCAGTACTCGAATGGCTTCAAAGTTATCTTAGTGGCAGATCCCAGAGTGCATCTGTTGGGAATACGTCTTCAAATATTCGTACCACTAATGCTGGAGTTCCTCAAGGCTCGGTATTAGGTCCCCTGTTATTCCTTATATATGTTAATGATATAGCGGACAAAATTACAAGTATCACCCGACTTTTCGCAGATGACTCGTCTCTGCATTGCAAATCTGTATACATTACCGAAATTGAACTGACTATGAATCATGACATGAAAGTCTTACTCGAATGGTCCAAGCAATGGCTCTTACAGTTTAACGCCCTTAAAACAATGGGTATATTCTGGGTATATTCTTCCAAGATGATTGTAAATGGGGAACTCATATCGATCATATTATTGAAACAGCCACAAAGCGAATTGGGTTAATGCGAAAACTTAAGCTCAAGCTTAGTAGAAATGCTTTAGCACAGGTCTATCTGAGCTTTGTGAGACCAATCATGGAATATGCCTCGGTTGTTTGGGACGGCTGTTCAGTAACTGATTCAGAAAAATTAGAAAAAATCCAATTATCCGCCGGGCGAATCGTCACTGGCCTGCCGATGTTCGCAAGAAGAGAGGCAATCTATTCCGAAACTGGATGGGAAACATTGAAAGCTAGAAGGGAAAAAATGAAAATGAAAATTATGAAAAAAATTTATAACGACGAGGCTCCGGAATATGTTTGCAACTTGATCACGCCCTTAGTTGGGGAGGTGACGCCTTATAACCTGAGAAATAATCTTAACTACGTGATCCCCAGAACCAGACTCAACATCTTTAAAAATTCTTTCATCCCTTCAGCTATACAACTTTGGAACAATACTGATACTGAAACAAGAAATAGAGCAGAAGGTAGACAACTTAAATCTGTACCGAAATACTATTCTGTGGGAACTAGAAAATTCAATATAATACAAACACAGATGAGACATAACTGCAGCCAATTAAACTCTGACTTGTCCCGGTTTAATATGGTCGCTAATGCGGGTTGTGATTGTGGCGACCCCTCAGAGGATGCCCAACATTTTTTCTTCCATTGTCACAAATACCAAGAAATTAGGGATGTAATGGTTGATGGTTGAAACTCCAATTTCTACCCAGGACATCCTTTGGGGGAATGATTCATTGTCGCCTGAAATCAATGTTAAAATTTTCCAAGCTGTTCAAAAATTCATAGGAGACAGTGGAAGATTTGACTGAGTTAATCACGGATACTGAGGTCCAACACATGCTCGAGCGTGTATGGTTATTCTACGGCATACCACCCCTATCACCCCTTTCATTTCCATTTTTCCTGCCAAAAACACCATACTATTTTATACATAAACTGTCCAGCTGCCAAATTATTGCTATGTAGGGAGAGTGGTTCATAAGTTGAAATAACTTGTCCACAATCCCATTGCCTATTAAGGACAATAAAATAAGTTTAAAACAAGGAGGTTTATGTATAAGGGGGACTCATCGCAAGGCCATCGGTGGATATTTTCGGCCCACAAGTGACAGCTAGGGGAAATCGTTACATTCTGGTCATATGAGTCTGCTTCACAAAGTGCACCAAAGCAGTACCATTATCCAACCAAGGAGCAACTTCAGAAGCGGAAGCCTTGGTAGCTGAATTTGCATGCCGGTTTGGAAAACAACTGCACAGTTCCACTTCGATCAGGGAACAAATTTCGAAGCCGGAGTGTTCCAGGAAATATGCAACATCTTCCACATTGATAAAACCAGAAGAGAGAGAGAGAGAGAATTAAGGTTTAATGTCGCGTTCAGCGAAATTTCAGCTATAAAGCGACGATCAAACAAAATTCTAAGTATTCCAACAAAGTCAACAACCCAGCAATCAACACAACACACCAAAAGACATGTACATACTTTAGCGTTTGTTCGTATCTGAACATAATTTACGGAATACTTGTATTATAAATGACTATCTTTGTAACCTTGTTCTATGTTATCGATGGTCCAATTTTCGTCACGCGGTATCACTCTTGTGAATATAAAGGTTGTTGTTTACTTTGTTGTATAAATATCTAGAGAGGTCCATAAATATGTATATGTATCAGTTTTACGCAACAATCACATTGGAAATCTCTCTTAAGTCACATAGAGTTGTAGACCATTCCACTGTCGTTTGATTCATCATTGAAGCCATTTTCGTTCTACTATTGACAAAGAGTACGATCTTATTATGAACATATGCCAGTATTCTGTATAGTTGAACTCCGCATTGACAGAACTTTAGAATATTAGGAAACCTACAGATTCCATTTCTGCCATTGATAACGCTTGTTATATTCATATTATAACAGATTTATCGCCGTGTTCCATGCGTATCAGACTAGCCGGTCCTGTAACTTTGTGTACTTCCCTTTTTGGCGTATATATATTTTGTCACGGAAATGACAATATTTGGGAACTCGTGTTCCGACTATTTCCAAATATGGAGCGACCGCATCCCAAAGTGATTTATTTACTCCCGAAGATGGTCCCATTCATTCCAACGTGGTCGATCTGTCAGATATATAAATAGCGGCAGTTCAGTAGTTCGGAGAGAGAAGGATTTGACAACGATACTCTATCTTATCGGGTATTTACCAGAGCAATCACAAATTCATTCTGGTTGTTATGATAGCATTATCTTCATATATAAATTGTAGCAATTTATATAGCTGTTTAAGTAGTCATTGGCGAGTGGTTACAGTACTGCATACAGGGGGTTGTACTGAAAGGATATAAGTGATGCCATTTGTCGCCTATAGAGTTATCTCCCCAGTACTGTATTATTCATCTCTGTTGCTCATTTATTAAACATTATACACACTTACAACCAGATTGCTTCCTTCCCTTTGCTTCTGTCTGTGGTTCACTAAAGTTGGCGAGCGCTACCTTAAATTATTACTCTATCATACCAGTGCTGCTAGTAGCCCTGACGAGAATTCCGCTACATTAATAGTCCTGACGAGAATTCCGCTAAATTGGTGGCAGCGGTGGGATAACACAATTTGTTGAATAAATTGAATTGACAAGTTACGGTAGAGTATAAAACCGAACGCTGTCATCTGAAGAAAATGAAAATCCCGAACAGAAAGAAACAGATAGAGGGAAACAACTTGATATTGGTAGGACAGCCTATCCCAATGAAGATCAAGATCATTATTTTATGGAAGGTACTTCCAGTGGGAAAATCCGATTTCGAATTCCGAAAACGGCTGGAAATATATCTAGTCAGAATTCAAGGGAATTGACTGGGCTAGCTGAAAATCCTTCCGAGCTACAATCGCAGTTAATTGAACTGCGCCTTAGGCAGAGAGATCTGCAGAAAATGGAAACTGATCTTTTGGAAGAAATACAAATGCAAACAGCATCTAACCATGGGCAACATGAACTTGTTAAACTTCAAAAACCCAGAGGGACAAACTGCTCGATGGATTGAGACACTGTCATCATATGACCTTGAGATCCAACACCGGGCTGGTAAGCACCATGGCAATGCTGACGGGTTGTCAAGGCGATCCTGTACTTCCTGTAACTACTGTGACAGACAGAACGAAAAATGTTTCCTTTATAAATCAGTTAATGGGGAGCATCACGTCAGAGCTCTACGGAGTGGAAGGGAACGAAACTCACGAATGCCCAAATGTGTCTAGTGATAGCCTTGAATCATCTACTGAACATAATACATCTGTATTTCATTCAAGAAATAATAGAACTAAATCGATTCTTTGTGTACGAATAAATATGTATGTTTTTATCTATTCATCAGATCAATATGTGGATGTGTAAAGGATGTCCGAGAGGGTTCGATTCCAGGAGTGCTATGATGAGGCATTTTCGAGATATTCATGGACCGCTCATGAGATGCAACTATTGTCCATATCAACTGCCCAGAAGTGTAGCAGGCATTATGAAGCGGCATATGCATGCGAAACATTCGAATATGAGGTCTAGTACACCGGTCAATCGAGGAGATCTGATTGAAAACGTGTGCGCACGAGTGCCATGGCAACACATGATTGTGACATTCTGGAGGTCCCAGAAGGCTATATTGGTGCATAACCGGGATACAACACCAGCTAAACGATCCATAGCCAAGGTGACACATCCTAGGAAGTTGAGTAGGAAGCTCAGATTCGCGTTTCAAGACCTTGCCTTCTCTGCCTGTACCTACACTATTGCTGCCGACCATGGAATCGCTACTACTGACCCAGAAAACATCAATGCCCCGAAAATGTTGAAGACCATCCCCTTGGAGCTACTGTATCTGCCACGCCCACTGGTAGTGGAGAAAAATCAACGCACGGGTCATCAGTATGCGAGCTTCCAAAATGACCCCGTCTGATATTCCTGGGTGCTCCCAACCAATACTCTAAGGATGGGGCTGCCAGTATGCTGAAGTATGTCAGAGAAGAGGCCCGTCACATCATCAGGGATGTGAAATATGTTCCAATGGGATTCTCAGCCATAAAGAGAGTAGAAACTGCTGTCCTACCCAGTGGAACCCGATATGAATTGACTGCCACCTGGGACGGGATTTTGGTACGTGGAGACGCGAACACGTACAGCCCAGCCAATTACACCACCAAGTGATGAGAGGAAACAGACGAAAGATCAAGACATACAGTGTAGTGTAGACGTGTTCAATTTAATTATTAGCTAATATATATCTGTAATTATTCCAGGGACTGGTGTGTACATGTGTAAGTTGATTAGGGGTCTGAAGGTTACAGGAATATTGTATTTCTATCTCTTTCAAGTGACTACCGTCATAAAATTGTATCGAACCGATTTTTAACTTCTCGGATAGTTTCTTTAATTCAAGCCTTGACAATCGGTATGACGTGACTGATACGTCCGGTATTGGTACAGGTATCGAACACGAAAATGTTATCCCTGTCTCGCACATACCAGTGCTTACAGCTGATCTACCTAGTGGTCTGAAAGTTACGCAATGGAACTTGAGAAGTATCTGTCCAACAAAAGAAAATTACAAACTAGATCAATTAAAAATTATTCTTCATCAATCGAATAAAGAAACAGATATTCTCGGCGTGACAGAAACTTGGTTCGCTAAAGATTATTCTAAAACAGCCACTTCAATTGATGGGTACAAAAATGAACGCCATGATAGAACTGACAAGACTCGCGGTGGCGGGGCTTGCATTTATATCAAGGATACTCTAATGTATACGCGGCGAGACGATCTGGAAATGCCAGAAAATCTTGAAACGGTGTGGATAGAGCTGAAGAACAAAAATACTTCCCCACTACTATTATGTACGGCATATCGCCCACCTGATGATAATGTTAAACATTGGTCAGAGTTATTTGAAAAGTGCATATCTTGAAAACAAAGAAATCATAGTAATGGGGGACTTTAACATTGATCTGTTCAAGCAGGAGACGGACACACTAATGTGGAAAGCTATAATGGAAAACTTACAGTTTACTCAAATTATTACCGAGCCTACTCGGGTCACTCGAGAATCTTCAACTCTTATTGACCATGTTTATGTGTCTCACCCAGAAAAGATATGTGCTGTTAAAGTTCCGAATGTCGCACTAAGCGACCATTATCCAACTTGCTTCGTCCGACGAGCAAGCTTTGGTTCCAAACAAAGTCATACCTCCATCAAATATAGATCTTTCAAACACTTTGATGAAAGTACATTTTTATCTGATCTCGAGGCAGTGCCTTGGTCCCTTTTGGACATTTATGACGATCCAGATGATGCACTTGAATCCCGGTACTCTCTTTTCATGGATGTGGTTGACATGCATGCTCCGCTGCGTGAGAAACGCGTGAGACGGCCAAGACAACCAGACTGGATGAACGATGATATTGTAGATGCTATGTCAAAAAGAGATCATTTCAAGGTGGTTAATGATGAAATAAATTTTAAGCTGTGGAGAAACAAATGTGTTTCTTTAATCCGATCGGCCAAAATCAATTACTATCAAAATTCTATAGAGGCCGGTAAGAGCGACCCCAAATCCCTCTGGCGGCACTTAAGGGATCTAGCACCCAAAGACACTCAACAGAGAACGTTCGTGCTGAAAGAGAGAGCGGCAACTGAAACTGACCCAGAAACTGTAGCAAATATCTTATAAATTTTTACCAGTTTCTGAGGATGACGAAATATCACCGGACACTAGTAAGCTTCAGAATTTCATCAATTCTAAACTATCTGATGAGGATAATTTTACGATTCCTCCTATCGAAGAGTGCTTTGTTTTATCACAGTTATGTGGGCTCAAAACTGACAAAGCGACCGGCCTGGATGGCGTGGGGCCGCGTCTGCTTCGAACTGCTGCACCTGTAATAGCGAAACCTTTAACTAAAATATTTAACCTCAGTGTGTCGTCGGGATTATTCCCCCAGCGATGGAAAAAGGCGCGTGTGGTTCCTATTCACAAAGGCAATTCGCATCATGAGAAGCAAAATTACCGCTCAATATCAATTCTAGCGACCGTTAGTAAAATCATTGAACGACATGTACACGACAAGATGTATGACTATCTACGGAGACATAACTTGCTCTACGCTGCACAGTCTGGGTTTCGACAAGGGCACTCGTGTGAGACGGCTCTGACACGCATTGTCGATATATGGTACAGCAATATTGAAAAAGGAAATCTGAATGGAGTCATCTTTCTTGACTTATGCAAGGCATTTGATCTTGTGAACCACCAAGTGTTATTTAATAAACTAAAATTGTACCACTTAACTGATGCTTCGTTAGCCTGGTTTACATCATATTCGTTTCAAAGGCAACAATTTGTCAGTATTCAAAGCAAGCTGTCTAGTAGTAAACCAGTTACAAGCGGGGTCCCACAAGGATCAATCCTGGTAAATTCTAAATGCACAAGATCAGTAGCGGATAAAGATCTCTATGTACCAGATCTGAAATTGAAATGCACAAGAACTGGTTTGAGGTATAAAGGGGCTATTTTATATAATGCCTCTGATAATTCGATTCGAGATACCCTGAATACCCAAACATTTAGAAATCGCTACGTAAAGGATTTTTTCAGAAAGTTTTAGTAATTTATTTTGTTTAAGGTTTGCATCTGTATTTAGTACCATTTTTAATCCTGTATATATCCCACTGACCCACCCTAATGAGGGCCCTGGGTTAGATTAGCTATTGTAGCTTACCAGGTTTTATACCCGCTATAAATAAAGTTTTTATTATTATTATTATTATTATATTATTATAAAATGTATTGTAAATATTTTGAAGATGAATATCTTTTCGACATTGAACAAACGCTTAAATGAACAGTTCACACAGGTAGATTTTAAACGGACTTCGAGGACGAACTTATTTTATTAAGGGGAGTAGTGTAGCGTTTGTTCGTATTGTACTCTAAATGATTATCTGTGTAACATTGTTCTATGTTATCGATGGTCCAATTTTCGTCAAGCGAAATCACTTTCGAATATAAAGATTGTTGTTTAGTTTGTTGTTGTATAAAGATCTAGGGAGGTCTAGAAATATGTATATGTATCAGTTTTACGAGAGAAAGAGAGAGAGAATTAATATTTAAGGTCGCGTTCAGCAATATTTCATGTATATATATATATATATATAGAAATAAGGACACTACACGTGGGTAGATATAAGTCAAAAACTGGATATTATATTGTCATCAATGTAGCAATAGTGTCCTTTGACTCCAAGGACATATCCGTAACATTTTACGGAAATCTAGTGGTTATAAGACATAAGGGAAAACAGATACTGGGAAATTATGAGATGTTGCTATCGAGTAAGTCAATGGTTCTTAGTCATTTTTCAGCCCTAACCTATAGTCTTATAAGCGATGTTGTTAACAAATATCCGGGAAAGTCTTTATACCATGAAGTCAAAAGATTTCTCACAGCGGGACGGCACGATCTCATTTTCTATAAAGGACTTCACTGCAAAGTCGTCAAGTTAATACCTCCATGCGCTATCATGGCAATCCTAAGAGATATTGAAATTCTCTTGAGAAATGTGTTTGTGGATACCATCACCCAAGAATCGTCGCAGTATCCCCAATCGGAGACCCTACTTATGATGAAGGAATCAATCAACTCAACCACAGAGGCGCATATTCGGTTGGAGGTTAGTGGACTCTGGAAATCACATGGATACCCGATTGTTGACATTCAGACTTCAGCGAGAAACTTGATAGACGATCTCAAGTCCCCCTCCTCTGTAGATCGGGTCACAGCCAGAAGGGTACGGAATATGTGTGTCATGTCGGTGTGCAAGGACTACTACAGACAACACAAGATTTGGCCCCCGGTAGAGACCTCTGAACACACTCGTAGAGACATTGTCCTTTCTATCCAGGGAAACAGATGGCTAGAGCCCGGGGAATACGGCTGGACCGTAGAAGACTTTGATGGAGTGTCATTATGCCAATTTCTTGACTATGATTATCATCTTGACTCTACAGATCTACTATCTGACAAAGCTATCAATGCTGGTAGATATAGTTCTTTTGATAACTTCGACCCTGTAGCCTATATGGCTTACTACAATCAGAGACCGCCTCGGTCACACCTCGATGAGACGCGAGTGATCCCTCGCTTCTTGTTTCACCCCAAAATATCACCCAAGGAGATTATAGATATGATAGAGCAGGACACCCTTCCAGAGACAGAATATGAGATGGAAGCTGTTTTCAAAGAAAAAGAGTGCAAGGATACTACGGCACGGGTTTTTTGCAAACTGACATACCGCATGAGACTCTACCAAGTTAGCACAGAGAAAAATCTTGCCGATCAAGTATTCCCCTATATAAGAAACCAAAGTATGACCAAAAGTGAAAAGGAGCTACTGGACACCATTCTACAGATGACTGCACCTTTTTCCTCCCAAAGTCCTCACCATGTCTTTTTCAGCTTTGATTTTCAAAGATGGTGCTTGACCATGAGTCTCGATGCCCTAGGACCTACCTTTCAAGAGGTGGATCGAATGTTTGGATTTGCAAGATTGTTCTTGTTCTCCCAGCTCTTCCCCTATAGATGTCAGGTGGTTGTGCAAGATCGATTCAGACCACCCCCCTATGTTGGACAATTGCCGGTTGAGACTGTTCTGTCTGTGGTAGGTGTGCTGCATTGGATGGAGGGCATGCGACAGAAAGGCTGGACTTGGTTCACCCTACTAATCATCTTGCTGATTGCTAGGGACATGCGTATTCCGGCAAGCATTCTAGGCCAAGGAGAGAGAGAGAGAGAGAGAGAGAGAGAGAGAGAGAGAGAGAGAATTAAGGTGTAATGTCGCGTTAAGCAGTATTTCATCTATATAGCGTCGATCAAACAAAATTCTAAGTATTCAAGCCAGTAACTTAGTAATCCAACACATTAAAACATGCACACATTAAAACTTATGTAACCAACCGATTTCTCTCAAATAACCCAAGACACAGTCCTCTCTCACCCGACTAAAAAGATCTTCCAAAGTAGTCGCTTGATAAAAAGAATCTCTTACGATATATAGCGACGATCAAACAAAATTCTAATTATTCAAGCCAATAACTTAGTAATCCAACAAATTAAAACATACACACATTAAAACGTATGTAACCAACCGATTTCACTCAAATAACCCAAGACACAGTCTTCTCTCACAGAGATCTTCCAAAGTAGTCGCTTGATAAAAAAAATCGCTTAGAATCTTAAAATCTATATGCAGTCGATAAGAATATGTTTCACTATGAGATCTTCGTGGCATGGAATACACCTTGGCAATGGCTCTTTTTCTTAGTCAATGTTCGTGAGTTCATCGTGTATGGCCGATTCTATATCGCCTGATCATGACTTGATCGAAACGTTTCTGGCTGTTCAGATGAGTATAGCCGAGAGTTTTTTTTGCACTCATGAAGTTTTTTTATTATTCAGAGCATCCCATAAAGATTGAAACAGCTTTCTCACATCAATACAGATAGAGGGTCTGAAATCGCTAGATGGGATTCCAACAGGATCAACCTCATTATCTAGGGCTGCCTTAGCCATTTTATCAGCTTCAGTATTACCTTCGATGTCAACGTGACTAGGCACCCAACAAAACATCAATCTAATGATCAAATCTAATGTCAGATAATTGTAGAATATTCAAGATGGTGGGATGAGTTGAATTTCCACTTTTAGTCGCTTGAAGGCATGACAGTGAATCTGAGAATATGACATATTTTTTCCTTTTAGTGGACATATTTTTTTTTTAAATAATGGATGGTTCAGTAGACGAATGGATACTCTCCGGGGTTTTCGTAACAAGGCCCCCTCGGTAATTCTGCGAGAAAGTGGGTACCCCAGATTGAACCACATGAGAATATTTTAAAACTTTATTAGGGTTCATATCTATGATACCATATTGTTGGCTGCCTTATTTCCTACAAATGGGCATATGGCATTCGCTTGCCAAGTTTACTCCATGTTGTACCATTGGAGGGAAATGCGAAACTGGGACGGTTGTTGTTAGCTCTGTCTGGTCAAAAAGGAGTTTGTTTACCGCGCGCAAATTTCACAGAAATCCGATATGTTGACATCCTCTTTCTTTGCCATTCTAATATGCCCATCAGACAAAGAGCATGGTCAGTCTGGCTTATGGAATTCGCTCTTACAGATTTTTTCCTGGAAATTGGGCTAAATGTGGCCCATTTTTTACCATTATTGGGCGTTTCCCAAAAAGGTTGGGTACATTTCACATGGAAGCACGTGGGTTCTGTAGTGGAGTAAGATAGCTGCCATGCTTAATATTTCAATCAGATGGACCTGCTCTTTTAGAAAATAAATACTTGTTGGAGGTATTTAACTGTGTTTTGCAATATTTTAGCTTCCGAAGGCACAATCCGTTGAAAAAATCCAACTACACTGAATTATGCCCGGAGTGCACCCGGAGTAAATACCAAAATTATCATTCCATTCAATTTTCATATTCTGCACACGGGATATGCACTTCGGAGCTGATGTTGTTATCACTGGATGATAACATGCTGGTATCTGATATTAAATCATCTGGGTCTATTTAGGTGATTAAGAGGGGGAAGATAACTCGGCCTAATCCCAATCGAAGGGGGTTTTCTGTCCCCATCTTCACAAAACAATGTGGCCACATTTCGGCCACATTTCAAAAGAAGCATTTTCTTCACTAATTTACGCTCTAAAAGGCTCGACAGATAAAAAATATGGCCACAAGTGAGGCCACATTTTTGTAAAAGCAACTTCTTATCACAATCTTTGGCAGTGTCGTATCTCTGCCAAGGCACCATTAGGCACATAGATACCTGTATTTTACTATGATCCTACATGACGCGTGTAAAGGAAATATTGGGAGAGGGACTTGATATAAACTATTCATATAAAAGTAGTTTCGAGGTCAATATTTACGAAAAGTCAATCGTGTTTCATTGTGGCGGCGGCCAGGATAACTGTCAACTTTTGTATCAAGGCCTCTGATTGGTTGATCTCATTATCACGTCACGTCGCACAGCAAGGGATCAAGCGCGAGAATTTTACTACGGTTGTAAGCATTTTTCCTATCAGTGTCTAAATGATTCCCCATTGTTTTGGAGACTGAACGATTGCTGCTTTGGAAAAACGTGCATCTGAAATTTTCAGGACATTCCAGCAAGAGTAGTTTGTGAATTACAGCCCAAACGGTGGGAACATCATCTGTATGCAGCAGGTATCATTTACCATCACTTGCAATGATTGTACTTGATTCTTTGGATGATTATGAAGAAGATCTTGTGAACAAACTTATAGACATTGGTTTCAAGGCAATTTGGCCAGGTAACAACATTCACGTGCATTTTTTTCAATGCTCTACGGAGGTAGAACCATCTGAATAAATAGCTCGATGCGATCTGTATTTTTCTCAAAATAGACCAAATTCTTGTATATACACAAGATGACTCGTATTTGCCGTTTTATATTTCGTAATTGTAATATCTACTTCTGGTCTGGTTAACTAGTAAGAGCTTGTTAGGAAAAATTTGACCAAGCCTAAAACCAGCTGCTACAGTGTGTGGTTTCATACGAATTTCAAGAGGTGGAATAATGTAGAGTTTCTTCAAATACAAATCTACGTTTTGAGGGCTGAAAACACAGTTATATGCAGGATTTGAGTGATTAGATCGCAATTTTTTGATATATTGCAGTGCTAGATTAATTCTTCGAAGTTCTAATGAGATTCATCTCCTTCGACATATAAGCTTTGATGTTCTGAACGCTTCGAGGCAAAGTCTTAATCCTTGATGGAGAATAGGATCTAGCTTTGCTAAGTTTGACTTGCTTGCACTGTTGTAAACAACAGAGCCACGATCAAGCATAGGAGAATAAGTGATCGATATAAATGGAGAAGCGTCTGCTGATCCCCTCCCCACTTATAGCTGGCAAATACCTTCAACAAATCGTGAGCTTTTATGCACTTAGGTTTCAAGCAATTTATATGCGCCAAGAACGTTAATCGGTGATCAAACAATATTCCTAAAAATCTGACTTCTTTTAATACCTTGATTTCAATTCCATCTAATGTAAGTACTGGATCTTTGTGTTGGAAATACTTCCTACAAAGTGTATGCAATTTGTCTTTGCTCTGGAGAACTTGAAACCATTTTCCAGACAACATTTCTGAATTCTATTTAGACAAAGTAGTAATGTTCTCTTAATATTATGTATACTTTTTTCACTACGCAATATGTTGAAATCATCTACAAACAGTGAACCATCACTTGATTTATTCAAAACTGCAGCTAAGATGTTAATATTGATACTAAACAGAGTAGTAGACGAAATACTACCTTGTGGGACATCTTCATCTTGATTGAAATGATCAGGCTTGGTTCTACCCAACCGAATTTGAAATGGTCTAGTCTATCATTCAGAAAGTTGGAAATAAAAATGAGTAAAGAGCCTTTTAATTCCAGTGTTAAGGTCTTTTAAAACCCCGTATTTCAAAGTACTATCATAGCCTTTTTCTAAGAAAAAATATGAAAAAATATAAACCACATAATCATTCTTGACATATCAATCCAATCTAACTAAATGGTCAATGGTACTTTTATTTTTACGGAAAGCACCTTGAATATCAGTAAGTTTCTGTTCAGTTTCAAGGTTCCAAACAAGGCGACCATTTATCATGCGTTTCATTGTTTTACAAACACGGCTAGTCGGTGAAATCGGACGATAATTACCAGGGTCTGTATGGTTACGGCCGGGCTTTGGTACTGGTATAACAATGGCATTATCCCATGACGGTGGAAAATCTTCTCTTATCCAAAGTCTGTTGAATATGCGTAATAGAATTTCTAGAGAAGATTCGTGTAGATGTTTCAAAACTGGACAATGAATATTATCAGGGCCTGCACCAGAATCGGGGTTCCGAATCATGGACTGAATGTGCCTGCTCACAGTCTTGCGTTTTATTTATCTCGTGGCTGTCCCCATTTGTCCTCTGTCTTACATGTATCTCATTTATGTCATAATAAGAGAGAGATCATTAAAGTTTAACGTCGCGTTCAGCAATATTTCAACTATATAGCGACGATCGAACAAAATTCTATGTTTTCAAGTTAATAACTTACTAATCCAACACAGTAAAACATTCACACATTGAAACTTATCCAACAAACCGATTTCTCTCAAATAACCCAAGATACAGTCTTCTTTCATCCGATTAAAAGATCTTCTAAAGAAGCTGCTTGATGAAAAGAATCTGTTATAATTTTAAAATCTATACAGTCGATAAGAATATGTTTCACTGTCAGATCTTCGTGGCACGGAATACACCTTGGGACTGACTCTTTTTCTTTAGTAAATGTTCGTGAGTTAATCGTGTATGGCCGATTCTACATCGCCTGATCATGGCTTGATCGAAACGTTTCTGGCTGTTCAGATGGGTCTAGTCACGATAAACTGTGTGTTAATGTAAACCATTTGTCCTTGGAGCCGGCTCGTGTGAATACTGCACGAAATGTCTGTGCCACAAATGGTGAATGTCGGTGTGGAGGCTAAGAATGTCCGCTGGCTGAAAGTATCCCACTCCTATATTCTAACCCAGCTAGGACACTTTTCTCCACATTGGGGACAAGTGTCCATCTTTAGTTGCAATAGAAAACGATGAGAGGGGACACTAATCACCAGGACATTCTTATCCATCACACCGGGACCACTATGGCTTTAGTCGATGCTTGGCTTGATGTAATTATCTCATAGGCCTTCACAAATTCGTTTTTGCATTCCCGGAGAGAGAGAGAGAATTAAGGTTTAACGTCGCGTTCAACAATATTTCAGCTAAATAGCGACGATCAAACAAAATTCCAAGTATTCAAGCAATCCAACACATTAAAACATACACACATTAAAACTTATGCAACAAAGAGAGAGAATTAAGGTTTAACGTCGCGTTCAGCAATATTTCAGCTATATAGCGACGATCAAACAAAATTTCAAGTTTTCGAGCAATCCAGCACATTAAAACATACACACATTAAAACTTATGCAACAAACTGATTTCTCTCAAATAACCCAATACACAGTCTTTCCTCACCCGACTAAAAAGATCTTCTAAAGTAGCTGCTCGATAAAAAGAATCTCTTACAATTTTGAAATCTATACACTCGATAAGAATATGTTCCACTGTGAGATCTTCGTGGCACGGAATACACGTTGGGACTGACTATTTTTCTTTAGTAAATGTTCGTGAATTAATCGTGTATGGCCGATTCTACATCGCCTGATCATGGTTTGATCGAAACGTTTCTGGCTGCTCAGGTGAGTCTAGTCACGATAAACTGCGTGTTAATGTAAACCATTTGTCCTTGGAGCCGGCTCGTGTGAATACTGCACGAAATGTCTGTGCCACAAATGGTGAATGTCGGTGTGGAGGCTAAGAATGTCCGCTGGCTGAAAGTGTCCCACTCCTATCTTCTAACCCAGCTGGGACATTTGTCTCCACATTGGGGACAAGTGTCCATCTTTAGTTGCAATAGAAAACGATATGAGAGGGGACACTAATCACCAGGACATTCTTATCCATCACACCGGGACCACTATGGCTTTAATCGATGCTTGGTGTGATGTAATTATCCCAGAGGCATTCACAAATTCGTTTTTGCATTCAAGGAGAGACAGAGAGAATTAAGTTTTAACGTCGCGTTCAGCAATATTTCAGCTATATAGCGACGCTCAAACAACATTCCAAGTATTCAAGCAATCCAACACATTAAAACATACACACATTAAAACTTATGCAACAAACTGATTTCTCCCAAATAACCCAATATACAGTCTTTCCTCACCCGACTAAAAAGATCTTCTAAAGTAGCTACTCGATGAAAAGAATCTCTTACAATTTTAAAATCTATACAGCCGATAAGAATATGTTTCACTCTCAGATCTTCGTGGCACGGAATACACCTTGGGACTGACTCTTTTTCTTTAGTAAATGTTCGTGAGTTAATCGTGTATGGCCGATTCTACATCGCCTGATCATGGCTTGATCGAAACGTTTCTGGCTGTTCAGATGGGTCTAGTCACGATAAACTGTGTGTTAATGTAAACCATTCGTCCTTGGAACCGGCTCGTGTGAATACTGCACGAAATGTCTGTGCCACAAATTGTGAATGTCTGTGTGGAGGCTATGAATGTCCGCTGGCTGAAAGTGTCCCACTCCTATCTTCTAACCCAGCTGGGACATTTTTCTCCACATTGGGGACAAGTGTCCATCTTTAGTTGCAATAGAAAACGATATGAGAGGGGACACTAATCACCAGGACATTCTTATCCATCACACCGGGACCACTATGGCTTTAGTCGATGCTTGGTGGGATGTAATTATCTCAGAGGCCTTCACAAATTCGTTTTTGCATTCCCGGAGAGAGAGAGAGAATTAAGGTTTAACGTCGCGTTCAACAATATTTCAGCTATATAGGGACGATCAAACAAAATTCCAAGTATTCAAGCAATCCAACACATTAAAACATACACACATTAAAACTTATGCAACAAAGAGAGAGAATTAAGGTTTAACGTCGCGTTCAGCAATATTTCAGCTATATAGGGACGATCAAACAAAATTTCAAGTATTCAAGCAATCCAGCACATTAAAGCATACACACATTAAAATTTATGCAACAAACTGATTTCTCTCAAATAACCCAATACACAGTCTTTCCTCACCCGACTAAAAAGATCTTCTAAAGTAGCTGCTCGATAAAAAGAATCTCTTACAATTTTGAAATCTATACAGTCGATAAGAATATGTTCCCCTGTGAGATCTTCGTGGCACGGAATACACGTTGGGACTGACTATTTTTCTTTAGTAAATGTTCGTGAATTAATCGTGTATGGCCGATTCTACATCGCCTGATCATGGTTTGATCGAAACGTTTCTGGCTGCTCAGGTGAGTCTAGTCACGATAAACTGCGTGTTAATGTAAACCATTTGTCCTTGGAGCCGGCTCGTGTGAATACTGCACGAAATGTCTGTGCCACAAATGGTGAATGTCGGTGTGGAGGCTAAGAATGTCCGCTGGCTGAAAGTGTCCCACTCCTATCTTCTAACCCAGCTGGGACATTTTTCTCCACATTGGGGACAAGTGTCCATCTTTAGTTGCAATAGAAAACGATATGAGAGGGGACACTAATCACCAGGACATTCTTATCCATCACACCGGGACCACTATGGCTTTAATCGATGCTTGGTGTGATGTAATTATCCCAGAGGCATTCACAAATTCGTTTTTGCATTCAAGGAGAGACAGAGAGAATTAAGTTTTAACGTCGCGTTCAGCAATATTTCAGCTATATAGCGACGCTCAAACAACATTCCAAGTATTCAAGCAATCCAACACATTAAAACATACACACATTAAAACTTATGCAACAAACTGATTTCTCTCAAATAACCCCTTACACAGTCTTTCCTCACCCGACTAAAAATATCTTCTAAAGTAGCTACTCGATGAAAAGAATCTCTTACAATTTTAAAATCTATACAGTCGATAAGAATATGTTTCACTGTGAGATCTTCGTAGCACGGAATACACCTTTGGACTGACTTTTTTTCTTTAGTAAATGTTCGTGAATTAATCGTGTATGGCCGATTCTACATCGCCTGATCATGGCTTGTTCGAAACGTTTCTGGCTGTTCAGATGGGTCTAGTCACGATAAACTGCGTGTTAATGTAAACCATTTGTCCTTGGAGCCGGCTCGTGTGAATACTGCACGAAATGTCTGTGCCACAAATGGTGAATGTCGGTGTGGAGGCTAAGAATGTCCGCTGGCTGAAAGTGTCCCACTCCTATCTTCTTACCCAGCTAGGACACTTTTCTCCACATTGGGGACAAGTATCCATCTTTAGTTGCAACAGAAAACGATATGAGAGGGGACACTAATCACCAGGACATTCTTATCCATCACACCGGGACCACTATGGCTTTAGTCGATGCTTGGTGGGATGTAATTATCTCAGAGGCCTTCACAAATTCGTTTTTGCATTCCCGAAGAGAGAGAGAGAATTAAGGTTTAATGTCGCATTCAACAATATTTCAGCTATATAGCGACGATCAAACAAAATTCCAAGTATTCAAGCAATCCAACACGTTAAAACATACACACATTAAAACTTATGCAACACAGAGAGAGAATTAAGGTTTAACGTCGCGTTCAGCAATATTTCAGCTATATAGGGACGATCAAACAAAATTTCAAGTATTCAAGCAATCCAGCACATTAAAGCATACACACATTAAAATTTATGCAACAAACTGATTTCTCTCAAATAACCCAATACACAGTCTTTCCTCACCCGACTAAAAAGATCTTCTAAAGTAGCTGCTCGATAAAAAGAATCTCTTACAATTTTAAAATCTATACAGTCGATAAGAATATGTTTCACTGTGAGATCTTCGTGGCACGGAATACACCTTGGGACTGACTATTTTTCTTTAGTAAATGTTCGTGAATTAATCGTGTATGGCCGATTCTACATCGCCTGATCATGGTTTGATCGAAACGTTTCTGGCTGCTCAGGTGAGTCTATTCACGATAAACTGCGTGTTAATGTAAACCATTTGTCCTTGGAGCCGGCTCGTGTGAATACTGCACGAAATGTCTGTGCCACAAATGGTGAATGTCGGTGTGGAGGCTAAGAATGTCCGCTGGCTGAAAGTGTCCCACTCCTATCTTCTAACCCAGCTGGGACATTTGTCTCCACATTGGGGACAAGTATCCATCTTTAGTTGCAATAGAAAACGATATGAGAGGGGACACTAATCACCAGGACATTCTTATCCATCACACCGGGACCACTATGGCTTTAGTCGATGCTTGGTGTGATGTAATTATCCCAGAGGCATTCACAAATTCGTTTTTGCATTCAAGGAGAGAGAGAGAGAATTAAGGTTTAACGTCGCGTTCAGCAATATTTCAGCTATATAGCGACGCTCAAACAACATTCCAAGTATTCGAGCAATCCAACACATTAAAACATACACACATTAAAACTTATGCAACAAACTGATTTCTCTCAAATAACCCAATACACAGTCTTTCCTCACCCGACTAAAAAGATCTTCTAAAGTAGCTACTCGATGAAAAGAATCTCTTACAATTTTAAAATCTATACAGCCGATAAGAATATGTTTCACTCTCAGATCTTCGTGGCACGGAATACACCTTGGGGCTGACTCTTTTTCTTTAGTAAATGTTCGTGAGTTAATCGTGTATGGCCGATTCTACATCGCCTGATCATGGCTTGATCGAAACGTTTCTGGCTGTTCAGATGGGTCTAGTCACGATAAACTGTGTGTTAATGTAAACCATTCGTCCTTGGAACCGGCTCGTGTGAATACTGCACGAAATGTCTGTGCCACACATTGTGAATGTCTGTGTGGAGGCTATGAATGTCCGCTGGCTGAAAGTGTCCCACTCCTATCTTCTAACCCAGCTGGGACCTTTTTCTCCACATTGGGGACAAGTGTCCATCTTTAGTTGCAATAGAAAACGATATGAGAGGGGGCACTAATCACCAGGACATTCTTATCCATCACACCGGGACCACTATGGCTTTAGTCGATGCTTGGTGGGATGTAATTATCTCAGAGGCCTTCACAAATTCGTTTTTGCATTCCCGGAGAGAGAGAGAGAATTAAGGTTTAACGTCGCGTTCAACAATATTTCAGCTATATAGCGACGATCAAACAAAATTCCAAGTATTCAAGCAATCCAACACATTAAAACATACACACATTAAAACTTATGCAACAAAGAGAGAGAATTAAGGTTTAACGTCGCGTTCAGCAATATTTCAGCTATATAGCGACGATCAAACAAAATTTCAAGTTTTCAAGCAATCCAGCACATTAAAACATACACACATTAAAACTTATGCAACAAACTGATTTCTCTCAAATAACCCCTTACACAGTCTTTCCTCACCCGACTAAAAATATCTTCTAAAGTAGCTACTCGATGAAAAGAATCTCTTACAATTTTAAAATCTATACAGTCGATAAGAATATGTTTCACTGTGAGATCTTCGTGGCACGGAATACACGTTGGGACTGACTATTTTTCTTTAGTAAATGTTCGTGAATTAATCGTGTATGGCCGATTCTACATCGCCTGATCATGGTTTGATCGAAACGTTTCTGGCTGCTCAGGTGAGTCTATTCACGATAAACTGCGTGTTAATGTAACCATTTGTCTTTGGAGCCGGCTCGTGTGAATACTGCACGAAATGTCTGTGCCACAAATGGTGAATGTCGGTCTGGAGGCTAAGAATGTCCGCTGGCTGAAAGTGTCCCACTGCTATCTTCTAACCCAGCTGGGACATTTGTCTCCACATTGGGGACAAGTATCCATCTTTAGTTGCAATAGAAAACAATATGAGAGGGGACACTAATCACCAGGACATTCTTATCCATCACACCGGGACCATTATGGCTTTAGTCGATGCTTGGTGTGATGTAATTATCCCAGAGGCATTCACAAATTCGTTTTTGCATTCCCGGAGAGAGAGAGAGAATTAAGGTTTAACGTCGCGTTCAACAATATTTCAGCTATATAGGGACGATCAAACAAAATTCCAAGTATTCAAGCAATCCAACACATTAAAACATACACACATTAAAACTTATGCAACAAAGAGAGAGAATTAAGGTTTAACGTCGCGTTCAGCAATATTTCAGCTATATAGCGACGATCAAACAAAATTTCAAGTATTCAAGCAATCCAGCACATTAAAACATACACACATTAAAACTTATGCAACAAACTGATTTCTCTCAAATAACCCAATACACAGTCTTTCCTCACCCGACTAAAAAGATCTTCTAAAGTAGCTGCTCGATAAAAAGAATCTCTTACAATTTTAAAATCTATACAGTCGATAAGAATATGTTTCCCTGTGAGATCTTCGTGGCACGGAATACACGTTGGACTGACTATTTTTCTTTAGTAAATGTTCGTGAATTAATCGTGTATGGCCGATTCTACATCGCCTGATCATGGTTTGATCGAAACGTTTCTGGCTGCTCAGGTGAGTCTAGTCACGATAAACTGCGTGTTAATGTAAACCATTTGTCCTTGGAGCCGGCTCGTGTGAATACTGCACGAAATGTCTGTGCCACAAATGGTGAATGTCGGTGTGGAGGCTAAGAATGTCCGCTGGCTGAAAGTGTCCCACTCCTATCTTCTAACCCAGCTGGGACATTTGTCTCCACATTGGGGACAAGTGTCCATCTTTAGTTGCAATAGAAAACGATATGAGAGGGGACACTAATCACCAGGACATTCTTATCCATCACACCGGGACCACTATGGCTTTAGTCGATGCTTGGTGGGATGTAATTATCTCAGAGGCCTTCACAAATTCGTTTTTGCATTCCCGAAGAGAGAGAGAGAATTAAGGTTTAATGTCGCATTCAACAATATTTCAGCTATATAGCGACGATCAAACAAAATTCCAAGTATTCAAGCAATCCAACACGTTAAAACATACAACTTATTTAACGTTTAACGTCGCGTTCAGCAATATTTCAGCTATATAGGGACGATCAAACAAAATTTCAAGTATTCAAGCAATCCAGCACATTAAAGCATACACACATTAAAATTTATGCAACAAACTGATTTCTCTCAAATAACCCAATACACAGTCTTTCCTCACCCGACTAAAAAGATCTTCTAAAGTAGCTGCTCGATAAAAAGAATCTCTTACAATTTTGAAATCTATACAGTCGATAAGAATATGTTCCCCTGTGAGATCTTCGTGGCACGGAATACACCTTGGGACTGACTATTTTTCTTTAGTAAATGTTCGTGAATTAATCGTGTATGGCCGATTCTACATCGCCTGATCATGGTTTGATCGAAACGTTTCTGGCTGCTCAGGTGAGTCTAGTCACGATAAACTGCGTGTTAATGTAAACCATTTGTCCTTGGAGCCGGCTCGTGTGAATACTACACGAAATGTCTGTGCCACAAATGGTGAATGTCGGTGTGGAGGCTAAGAATGTCCGCTGGCTGAAAGTGTCCCACTCCTATCTTCTAACCCAGCTGGGACATTTTTCTCCACATTGGGGGCAAGTGTCCATCTTTAGTTGCAATAGAAAACGATATGAGAGGGGACACTAATCACCAGGACATTCTTATCCATCACACCGGGACCACTATGGCTTTAATCGATGCTTGGTGTGATGTAATTATCCCAGAGGCATTCACAAATTCGTTTTTGCATTCAAGGAGAGACAGAGAGAATTAAGTTTTAACGTCGCGTTCAGCAATATTTCAGCTATATAGCGACGCTCAAACAACATTCCAAGTATTCAAGCAATCCAACACATTAAAACATACACACATTAAAACTTATGCAACAAACTGATTTCTCTCAAATAACCCCTTACACAGTCTTTCCTCACCCGACTAAAAATATCTTCTAAAGTAGCTACTCGATGAAAAGAATCTCTTACAATTTTAAAATCTATACAGTCGATAAGAATATGTTTCACTGTGAGATCTTCGTAGCACGGAATACACCTTTGGACTGACTTTTTTTCTTTAGTAAATGTTCGTGAATTAATCGTGTATGGCCGATTCTACATCGCCTGATCATGGCTTGTTCGAAACGTTTCTGGCTGTTCAGATGGGTCTAGTCACGATAAATTGCGTGTTAATGTAAACCATTTGTCCTTGGAGCCGGCTCGTGTGAATACTGCACGAAATGTCTGTGCCACAAATGGTGAATGTCGGTGTGGAGGCTAAGAATGTCCGCTGGCTGAAAGTGTCCCACTCCTATCTTCTAACCCAGCTGGGACATTTTTCTCCACATTGGGGGCAAGTGTCCATCTTTAGTTGCAATAGAAAACGATATGAGAGGGGACACTAATCACCAGGACATTCTTATCCATCACACCGGGACCACTATGGCTTTAATCGATGCTTGGTGTGATGTAATTATCCCAGAGGCATTCACAAATTCGTTTTTGCATTCAAGGAGAGACAGAGAGAATTAAGGTTTAACGTCGCGTTCAGCAATATTTCAGCTATATAGCGACGCTCAAACAACATTCCAAGTATTCAAGCAATCCAACACATTAAAACATACACACATTAAAACTTATGCAACAAACTGATTTCTCTCAAATAACCCCTTACACAGTCTTTCCTCACCCGACTAAAAATATCTTCTAAAGTAGCTACTCGATGAAAAGAATCTCTTACAATTTTAAAATCTATACAGTCGATAAGAATATGTTTCACTGTGAGATCTTCGTAGCACGGAATACACCTTTGGACTGACTTTTTTTCTTTAGTAAATGTTCGTGAATTAATCGTGTATGGCCGATTCTACATCGCCTGATCATGGCTTGTTCGAAACGTTTCTGGCTGTTCAGATGGGTCTAGTCACGATAAACTGCGTGTTAATGTAAACCATTTGTCCTTGGAGCCGGCTCGTGTGAATACTGCACGAAATGTCTGTGCCACAAATGGTGAATGTCGGTGTGGAGGCTAAGAATGTCCGCTGGCTGAAAGTGTCCCACTCCTATCTTCTTACCCAGCTAGGACACTTTTCTCCACATTGGGGACAAGTATCCATCTTTAGTTGCAACAGAAAACGATATGAGAGGGGACACTAATCACCAGGACATTCTTATCCATCACACCGGGACCACTATGGCTTTAGTCGATGCTTGGTGGGATGTAATTATCTCAGAGGCCTTCACAAATTCGTTTTTGCATTCCCGAAGAGAGAGAGAGAATTAAGGTTTAATGTCGCATTCAACAATATTTCAGCTATATAGCGACGATCAAACAAAATTCCAAGTATTCAAGCAATCCAACACGTTAAAACATACACACATTAAAACTTATGCAACAAAGAGAGAGAATTAAGGTTTAACGTCGCGTTCAGCAATATTTCAGCTATATAGGGACGATCAAACAAAATTTCAAGTATTCAAGCAATCCAGCACATTAAAGCATACACACATTAAAATTTATGCAACAAACTGATTTCTCTCAAATAACCCAATACACAGTCTTTCCTCACCCGACTAAAAAGATCTTCTAAAGTAGCTGCTCGATAAAAAGAATCTCTTACAATTTTGAAATCTATACAGTCGATAAGAATATGTTTCCCTGTGAGATCTTCGTGGCACGGAATACACGTTGGAACTGACTATTTTTCTTTAGTAAATGTTCGTGAATTAATCGTGTATGGCCGATTCTACATCGCCTGATCATGGTTTGATCGAAACGTTTCTGGCTGCTCAGGTGAGTCTAGTCACGATAAACTGCGTGTTAATGTAAACCATTTGTCCTTGGAGCCGGCTCGTGTGAATACTGCACGAAATGTCTGTGCCACAAATGGTGAATGTCGGTGTGGAGGCTAAGAATGTCCGCTGGCTGAAAGTGTCCCACTCCTATCTTCTAACCCAGCTGGGACATTTGTCTCCACATTGGGGACAAGTGTCCATCTTTAGTTGCAATAGAAAACGATATGAGAGGGGACACTAATCACCAGGACATTCTTATCCATCACACCGGGACCACTATGGCTTTAGTCGATGCTTGGTGGGATGTAATTATCTCAGAGGCCTTCACAAATTCGTTTTTGCATTCCCGAAGAGAGAGAGAGAATTAAGGTTTAATGTCGCATTCAACAATATTTCAGCTATATAGCGACGATCAAACAAAATTCCAAGTATTCAAGCAATCCAACACGTTAAAACATACAAACTTATGCAACAAAGAGAGAGAATTAACGTTTAACGTCGCGTTCAGCAATATTTCAGCTATATAGGGACGATCAAACAAAATTTCAAGTATTCAAGCAATCCAGCACATTAAAGCATACACACATTAAAATTTATGCAACAAACTGATTTCTCTCAAATAACCCAATACACAGTCTTTCCTCACCCGACTAAAAAGATCTTCTAAAGTAGCTGCTCGATAAAAAGAATCTCTTACAATTTTGAAATCTATACAGTCGATAAGAATATGTTCCCCTGTGAGATCTTCGTGGCACGGAATACACCTTGGGACTGACTATTTTTCTTTAGTAAATGTTCGTGAATTAATCGTGTATGGCCGATTCTACATCGCCTGATCATGGTTTGATCGAAACGTTTCTGGCTGCTCAGGTGAGTCTAGTCACGATAAACTGCGTGTTAATGTAAACCATTTGTCCTTGGAGCCGGCTCGTGTGAATACTACACGAAATGTCTGTGCCACAAATGGTGAATGTCGGTGTGGAGGCTAAGAATGTCCGCTGGCTGAAAGTGTCCCACTCCTATCTTCTAACCCAGCTGGGACATTTTTCTCCACATTGGGGGCAAGTGTCCATCTTTAGTTGCAATAGAAAACGATATGAGAGGGGACACTAATCACCAGGACATTCTTATCCATCACACCGGGACCACTATGGCTTTAATCGATGCTTGGTGTGATGTAATTATCCCAGAGGCATTCACAAATTCGTTTTTGCATTCAAGGAGAGACAGAGAGAATTAAGTTTTAACGTCGCGTTCAGCAATATTTCAGCTATATAGCGACGCTCAAACAACATTCCAAGTATTCAAGCAATCCAACACATTAAAACATACACACATTAAAACTTATGCAACAAACTGATTTCTCTCAAATAACCCCTTACACAGTCTTTCCTCACCCGACTAAAAATATCTTCTAAAGTAGCTACTCGATGAAAAGAATCTCTTACAATTTTAAAATCTATACAGTCGATAAGAATATGTTTCACTGTGAGATCTTCGTAGCACGGAATACACCTTTGGACTGACTTTTTTTCTTTAGTAAATGTTCGTGAATTAATCGTGTATGGCCGATTCTACATCGCCTGATCATGGCTTGTTCGAAACGTTTCTGGCTGTTCAGATGGGTCTAGTCACGATAAACTGCGTGTTAATGTAAACCATTTGTCCTTGGAGCCGGCTCGTGTGAATACTGCACGAAATGTCTGTGCCACAAATGGTGAATGTCGGTGTGGAGGCTAAGAATGTCCGCTGGCTGAAAGTGTCCCACTCCTATCTTCTAACCCAGCTGGGACATTTTTCTCCACATTGGGGGCAAGTGTCCATCTTTAGTTGCAATAGAAAACGATATGAGAGGGGACACTAATCACCAGGACATTCTTATCCATCACACCGGGACCACTACGGCTTTAGTCGATGCTTGGTGTGATGTAATTATCCCAGAGGCATTCACAAATTCGTTTTTGCATTCAAGGAGAGACAGAAAGAATCAAGGTTTAACGTCGCGTTCAGCAATATTTCAGCTATATAGCGACGCTCAAACAACATTCCAAGTATTCAAGCAATCCAACACATTAAAACATACACACATTAAAACTTATGCAACGAACTGATTTCTCTCAAATACACAGTCTTCCCTCACCCGACTAAAAAGATCTTCTAAACTAGCTACTCGATGAAAAGAATCTCTTACAATTTTAAAATCTATACAGTCGATAAGAATATGTTTCACTGTGAGATCTTCGTGGCACGGAATACTCCTTGGGACTGACTATTTTTCTTTAGTAAATGTTAGTGAGTTAATCGTGTATGACCGATTCTACATCGCCTGATCATGGCTTGATCGAAATGTTTCTGGCTGCTCAGATGAGTCTATTCACGATAAACTGCGTGTTAATGTAAATCATTTGTCCTTGGAGCCGGCTCGTGTGAATACTGCCCGGAATGTCTGTGCCACAAATGGTGAATGTCGGTGTGGAGGCTAAGAATGTCCGCTGGCTGAAAGTGTCCACTCCTATCTTCTAACCCAGCTAGGACACTTTTCTCCACATTGGGGACAAGTATCCATCTTTAGTTGCAATAGAAAACGATATGAGAGGGGACACTAATCAACAGGACATTCTTGTCCATCACACCGGGACCACTATGGCTTTAGTCGATGCTTGGTGTGATGTAATTATCCCAGAGGCATTCACAAATTCTTTTTTGCATTCTAGGAGAGAGAGAGAGAGAGAGAGAATTAAGGTTTGACGTCGCGTTCAGCAATATTTCAGCTATATAGCGACGATCAAACAAAATTCCAAGTATTCAAGCAATCCAACACATTAAAACATACACACATTAAAACTTACGCAGCAAACTGATTTCTCTCAAATAACCCAATACACAGTCTTCCCTCACCCGATCAAAAAGATCTTCTAAAGTAGCTGATCGATAAAAAGAATCTCTTACAATTTTAAAATGTATACATTCGATAAGAATATGTTTCAATGCGAGATCTTCGTGGCATGGAATGCACATTGGGACTGACTATTTTTCTTTAGTAAATGTTCGTGATTAATCGTGTATGGCCGATTCTACATCGCCTGATCATGGTTTGATCGAAACGTTTCTGGCTGCTCAGGTGAGTCTAGTCACGATAAACTGCGTGTTAATGTAAACCATTTGTCCTTGGAGCCGGCTCGTGTGAATACTGCACGAAATGTATTCGAAACGTTTCTGGCTGTTCAGGTGAGTACAGCCTACAATTTTTTTGAACTCATGAAGCAATTTCAGTGCAGGTTTGGGTTTATTGCATACGCATGATCTGCTGAACTTGTTGAAGAATTCTATGTATTGTGAATTTTGTCCTTGACAAGTACCGCTGATTCCAGTACATAAATGTTTGTTTCCTCTCTGTATGATGCTTTGTTTGAGGAGTTGAGGAAAGGGGCGTGACTCTTTGCAATGCAGACCTACAGTTTTTTGCTAAGATCGGACTTGACTATCCTGTACCAAATGTTGATGAGTGCACTGCCGAATGACACAAATTTAGTTCCGGCTCCATGTGGTGCTTTTTGGCGCATAAGTATACACCCTCTGATGTAAAGATTCACACTGATTTGTGTGAGATTTCTTTCGGCCCTCTGTGTCCATGTTCCAGAAAAAAGGAAAATGTTTGGTAACGCTGATTTGACTTTTTCAACAAACTTGTTTTCAGAGTTGCACGATTTTCTTGCACGTGCGATTTCTAGGAAGAGAGAGAATTAAGGTTTAACGTCGCGTTCAGCAATATGACGGCTATACAGCGACGGTCAAACAAAATTTCAACAAAAACAAGTCAACAACCCGGCAATCCAGAAGTAATCAACACAACACACCAAAAATATTTACATACATTAAAACTTATACAACAAACCGATTTCTCTTAAATAACCTAAAATACGATCTTCTTTTACCCGAATAAAAAGATCTTTTAAAGTAGCTGCTTGATAAAAGAATCTCTTACAATCTTAAAATGTATAGTAATTCGTGCAATTTCTAAACGTACCCAGCTCCTCATACAAGAGGATAGCTTTTGCATGTAGATTTTTCGCTCATCTAGTTTCAGCTTTTTAATTTACTTTTGAAATTTTGTAGATGACACAAAGGTTATGTGTTATGGTCTTTCCAGGAGTTCTGTAAAGTTTTTTTAGTATACTTCTCAACTGAGCACTTTCATCACTGATCCAGATGCAATGTGCCCGTGCTGTGCACATCTGCAATGAGCTTTCTCGTTCCCTTGGCCTCCGTAGAGGAAATTGAAACATCTTTGGGATAAATGTTTGAGCATGTGGTGTGCGTCTTCAAGCAAATTTTACTTGCTGTGTGCATGCCTATTTCTGTTTAGTTTTATCAAATTCAATCATCAGTTTAAATGATTGTCCCTGATTCATAACCCTATTGCGGTCTGTTATATGTGTCAATCTCATTTTCCTTGCCCAAGAACTTCTTAACCTTTGCCACATGTTGTATATTCTCCTATCGTTTTGTTTAATTCTGTCAAAGTGTGACATGTTTTGTTGACTTTATCATATAGAAGTGAATTTGAAGGTATTGAGAGATGCGAGAGAAAAAAAGCGGATATCTGCTACACCTGCATTAGTTTGTAGGACCAGTATTGATAGGCTGCCGGAAGATGGGCCCCTCTTTGTATCAGCTGTTGCAACTCGGTTAAATAATTCTACTTTGTCCAAAATGAAAAAGCAGCGAAGACAGGTACATGTAGCTGTTATGCACAAGCCCATTCTCTGACTAATTAATACACCCGGCTTAAGTTGACTGCAAGGGAAATTCATATGTGACAAAAAGGGTCTTAATAACAGCTTCAACTTGCATGCCCTGAATGTCCCTAGTTAAACCAAGTTCCCATTCTACGAACAACGGCTTTCTCCTTTTCCTGGAGTCGCATGAGTTGTGCTAACAAAGTTATAAAACTAACAAAGTTATAAGATTTGAACTTACATCATTCAACTTGAACGTCCAAATTGTAGTAATGAAAATTGTTGTGATAACTTGACAATATTGATTCGTGTTCTTGTGACACAAATGGCTACTGTGGCAACTAGTCATAGCAATACATTCACCTGGTGATAGGATACATTCTCAGATCCTAGAACTCCTTACAGAATGATCCTAGAACAACGTCGCCACAATTGTCAATAAGTCAGTTAACATGAATCAGCATCCAAAAGTTCATGCCACCCTAAGCCCAAGCACATATCCACAGAGTGAGTCACAAACCAAATTTATTTCTACAATACCCATATCAAATCCATTCAATGTACTTAGTCTAGAGAACTTTCCATCTCTACCATCTCCAGCTGTTTCTAGTTTGATATCAACTGAAAATGCCACATCTCCAAGAACTGAGAAGCCTCAGAGCATTCCAGTATTACTTAACACCAGAAACAGCCATGGAAATGTCACAATAACAGGCTCTACTGTCTCAACACCAAAGCAAACGCTCACTGATGCCACCACTGTCATCATTGGTGACTCTATTATTCGAAACATCCACGAATCGAAAATGGGTCAATATCCTTTGGATATTGTGAAAGTGATATCTGTTCCGGGACTGTCTGTTTTTGGTTTACACCAGTGGGCTCAAGATCAAACGGTAAATCCAAAGACACAAAGTGTTATCGCGCATGTTGGGATAAATGACTGTAAACGCAACTCCAGAGTCACAGAGAAGCAGCTGCATTTAGTGATTGACAACCTCCAGCCTGTCTTCCCGAATGTAGAAGTACAGTTCTCCACTGTGGTTCCAACAAAGGGTCACAGACAATTAAAAGAAAACATCAATACATTCAACATCACACTTCAAGCTTGTGTAGAGAAACGTGGTCTACATCTAATAGACCATACTC
The DNA here is from genome assembly GCA_036873755.1 of Hanleya hanleyi. Classification (NCBI taxonomy): domain Eukaryota; kingdom Metazoa; phylum Mollusca; class Polyplacophora; order Lepidopleurida; family Hanleyidae; genus Hanleya; species Hanleya hanleyi. The sequence continues at coordinate 2,083 of JAVTVY010016927.1, read as the reverse complement.
GTTTTTTCGCCACAGAAACTGGTGCACTAAGGAAGAAACTATACACTGATCTATTTCACCCAAGCACCTTGGGGGTAAGCATTTTGGCAAAAAACATCAAATGGCCTGAACGTTTGTCCTCTTACACTGACAAGATCTGGCCAGATCGTCTCAATGTCCATGCCCCATCATCCTACCCCGTAGGTTTCAACTCCAGCAGTAAGGTCCAGTTTACTACATTCCCAGTGTCCTCCAATCCTGCCAGTGTTTACAGCGTCAAACGTTCAGAATCTGCAACCTGCAACAAATGTTACTGGCGCCGCACCTCCTGTAACTTCTCATTGTACTGCATCATCGTATCCAAATAGTGACGTCCAGCCGGAGACTCAATACAACGGAGTTCCGAACAATTTACTAAATTCCCAGTCACCAGTGTTTACTAGCTCAGTTGTTACGGGCCAGCAAACTGCACCAAATGTCAATGCAATTGCTATAGATGCACAAATGAGCCCAAACTACTCTGGCGACTCTGCTAATCAACAGTACTACTGGCGTACTAATGAAACCAACTCATTTTACGCTAACCCTTATATAGAGCACTGACCATCAGCGGTACCAGTACCGTTTCAAGGCCCTGATGACACTTCAAATAAACTCTCTCAGTCGTCTATGTGTCAGCCACAGGTTTGCAAAGTCTTGTCCAATATGGATACTAGTTCCACACTGTCAGATGTCAAACACATACTTCTCCAAGCTGTAAATACCCTTAGTAAATTCTAACGGTGAAATATGCCAGAGTCCAAAAGTCCATAAAACTTACATATAACCGTAGATTTAATGCTTGAAATTGATCATACATATATATACACCATCAGTCAATAAGAATATAGTTTTCTGGAAATAAGATGTATTACTAGTTAAATGGCAATATAACTAGTATCAAATTTCCTAACAATATTGTCTCAATATCATGTTATCTAGTTGTTGACTGTACTGTATAGTACAGATACTGGAATACTTGAGTACTACTAGTAAATTTAATAGTAGGAGTCTCCTTTAATATTTTTCATAAGTTTTATACATATTACCAACGGATTGATGCATAAAATAGATATTGCGTTGTCTGCAACAGTTAAAAGAGAATGTAATTATGTAAATTTACGTCGAGAGATAGAATTTTTATCATACTATCGTATTGATCCGGGCAGCTTCTAGTTAATATTGAGTTATTTATCATATGCTCAAATGTTACTTAGTACGTACATATATCCGCTAAACTAAACAGCCTAAAATGAGTCAGTTGATAAAATGTATTGAATTTGATTCTGTAAGTGTGTTGATTCTGTGGCCTCTTTTAATAGCACTTTAAAAGTTGTTTTGTCCATGTATTTTTCTCTTGTGTACTTAGCTATGGCTCCTGAGTACGGTTTTCATTAGAAAATAATTTATTATATATGCCACCTCACATTCGTTTCACATTCGTTTCACATCGTGGAATGTAGCTGGCCTTATGATAAAGCTAGAGGACAGTGACTTTCTTTCCTCTGTAACAAATTTTGATATGTTTAGTGTAGTAGAGTCATGGCATACAAAAAACAATCTGATGAGCTAGATATCCCAGGTTTTGAGAAATTTAATATGTGTAGAGCTGACAATGTGTCCAAGGGCGGTATAGTATTTTTTTTTTTAAGTGTGCTTTAAAGAAATTTGTTACCCTTGTCAAGAAAACTGAAATTGTTCTCTGGGTGAAAGTTAGTCAGTCCCTATTTGGTTTAGATAACGATTTGTTATTGGGCACAGTTTATGTACCCCAACAAATTCGACCTACTGGAACAATAGAGTCTGCAGCCCTTACCATGATATTTCACAGTGGATAAAGTCACTCTGTGGGGAAAGCTATCTTATGTTATGTGGTGATTTTAATGCAAGAACTGCCAATCTAAAAGATTACATTCCATCAGATACGTTGGAGCATGTTCCATTACCCGAAAACTATATTTCTGATTCAGTAAACATTCGTCAGAACTCAGATACTAAGATTAATACTTTTGGCAGACAACTTACTGAAATTTGTGTTCCAGCACAACTGCGCATTTTGAATGGT
>JAVTVY010016926.1:0-66750 GCA_036873755.1 Hanleya hanleyi | reverse complement strand
AACGGGATGAAAAGACGCACCCGCCCAGCTCTCATATGCTCCACACATGCCAGGTAACAGGAGAGAGCTCTGACGGGGCACAAGACTCTGTCATCGTCAACAGCCGCGGACAGGATGTTGGACAGAGCCGGGATGACGAACTCTCTCGGAAGATTGTCGTAGAGGAACTGGTTCTTCGCAACAAAATCCGGGAGAGTAGATAACGCCACCCAGGTCCACTTAGGGTTGTATCTCAAAGACCTGAAGTCCAAGGCATGGATTTCTGATACGCGGGCGGCAGAGGCAAAGGCAATCAGAAATACGGTCTTGTAAGATAGAAACTTCAACTCACAGGTGCCGATGGGTTCGAAGGGCGGCTCAGAGAGCCGTCTCAGAACCAGAGCCAAATCCCATTTAGGAAGCTGCGGCGTCGGAGTAGGCCTCTCCACCCGAAAGGAACGAAGAAGGGCAGAAAGGTTGACGTCGAGTGATGGGTTGACACCTGTGGTCAATTGAAGTACCCTGGAGATAGCGGACCGATAGCCGTCGACCGTGGCCGGAACAAGTTGCCTGTCATGGAACAGATGCAAAAGGAAGTCTGCTACCTGGTGAACAGTGGCAGAGGTTGGAACAATTCCGCGTCCAAAACACCAGGTAGCGAAGGACTTCCACTTGTTCTGGTACACCGCAGTCGTTGATGCTCTGGTGGACCGGACCATCCTTTCGGACGCTTCGACAGAAAATCCAGCCTCAACGAGCTGATGCTGGAGCACTTGAAGGCGGTCAGTTGAAATAGACCGGGATTCGAGTGATACAGGCTGGATCTCGGCTGACGAAGCAGGTTCCACCAAAGCGGCAGCCGACGAGGTACGTCTATGAGAAGATCCATCAGGTCTGGAAACCAAGGGCGAGTGGGCCACCACGGAGCCACAAGGTAGACCACGCACGGCTGTGCTTGGATCTTCCGGAGGACTTGTGACAAGATTGCTGGCGGCGGGTAGGCGTACGCAATCATGTCGGACCAGTCCAAAGACAGGGCGTCGACTGCTAGGGCTGCTGGATCCGGAACGGGAGACACATAGGCCGGCAGTAGATGGTTCAAACGGGTGGCGAACAGATCTACGTTCGGCGTCTCCCATATCCGAGACATCTGGGCTAGGATGTCTTCGTGGAGTTGCCATTCGGTCGCTATTATCTGATTCGGTCTGGACAGTGCGTCGGCTAAGACGTTCAGATGACCGGGAATGTGGCGAGCTCGCACAGAAATTCCGTTGTCCCAACACAGGCTGAAGAATTTCTGTGCTTGATCCAGCAGTTGGGGAGAGTGAGTCCCCCCCTGCTTGTTTATGTAGGCGAGGACTGTCGTGTTGTCCGTTGCTACTAACAAGCGTTGGTTCTTGAGGTCTGGAAGCAATCTCTGTATGGACAGGGTTACGGCCTGGAACTCCAATACATTGATATGTAGCTTCCTCTGGCTGTCGTTCCACAAGCCGGATATTGACCTCGAACCCAAATGTGCTCCCCATCCTTCCATCGATGCGTCCGTGAACAGTTGACGGGACGGCTGAAAGGGTAGGAAGGTGACACCTATCATCACGTTCTCCGGCTGCAGCCACCAGCGTAGGAGACGTTTGACATCCTCTGTCACAGGGACAGTAGGATTCAGGTGCCGTTTCGGCCAATGGTTGTTGAGGTGCATCATCAACGGCCGAAGCTGCAACCGACCTCGAGGTGTTACATCCTGAGTTGATGTTAACAGGCCGATAATTGCAGCGAACTGGAGAGCACGTCTGTGCGATGCTGACAGGAACGTCGGCACCGACGTCAGAATTTTCTTCCAGCGGTCTTCCGGAGGTTTCGCTAACGCTGAAAGGGTGTCGTAGGAAACTCCGAGAAAGACTCGAGACTGGGATGGTGTCAACTCCGATTTGCCCTCGTGAGGAAGATAGCCCAGAGCAACAAGGATCTCCCAAACGAAATTGGTGTCCTTGCGGAGTTCCTCCCTGCACTGATTCCGTAGTAGGGAATCGTCGAGGTAGAAGTGGTACTTGAGACCTCTCGTGTGCAGGAATGACGCCACCGGGTTGAAAATTCTGGTGAAGACCCAAGGGGATGTGGATAGTCCGAAAGGGAGCACGCGTAACTGAAACTTCCGGTTGCCAACCAGGAAGCGCAGATACTTGTGATGAGCCCTGTAGATCGGAACATGCAGATATGCATCTTGGAGGTCGAGAGACGTCATCCAATCCCCTTGTAACAGAGCCGAACGAATAGACCGGAACGACTCCATCCGGAAATGAGGAGGCGGGGCCAAGAAGTCCTTGTTCAACCGACGCAGGTTTATAACCATACGCATTTCGGTGATGTTCTTCTTGGGGACCAGAAACACCGGAGAATAAAAGCCCGGGGACAGATCGTTTGGCGGAAGTTCTATAGCTGCACCCTTCACTACCAACTTGTCCACGGACCTCTGAATCTCCATCAGGTGCTCCCGACGCACTGGAATTCGAAACGCCCTGGGTGACGTAGTCAACGGGGGAGTTGTGGCGAACTCCAGCCGATACCCATGACGTAGGGTGTTCAACACCCACGAATCCGCCTGGATTGCCTCCCAATTCCTCCAAAACCTTACAAGTCTCCCGCCTACCGGAAGCGCCGGATCTGGTGGAATTGGGAACAGCGGCAGCGTGCGGTCTCGCCATGCAGAAAGCACATCTGCATGGCCCGTGTCCTCATTTCTTGGAAGCTCTGGCGGACTTCCCTTTTCCGCCACCACGTTTAGAGTGGCCGCTCCCCCCTCCCTTCGAACCTCCGCCGGATTTCGGAAAGGAGGGTCCATCCTTCTTGGCACCAGCCCCGGAAGAAGAACTTGAGGATGAAGCTTTCTTCGGGGCCGAGGAAGACGACGTCGCGGCCTCGGGGGCCGATCGCTTCCTCTGTTGTGGACCAAAGTAAGAATGTGTGGTCCTGGCAGCGGACATTTCATTCTGCAGCTCAGGTAGTACACCGGCAAACAGAAGTCCTGAGGCGGGTGACTGCTCCCTTAAGGTCGATCTCACACTGGCCGGGGTATACGTAGGCAGGGCCGAAAACAGTGCAAGACGCCTTAAGTGTACAAACATAGCGGACATGAAGACTGAGGATGCCATCAAGTCCGCGTCTGCACGCGCAGCTGCCGTCAGGAAGTCCTTCATCAGGTTAACGTCATCCACCGGGACAGATACGTAACCGGACGGTGACGTTTGGGGTATGCGATTAAGAATCGTACGAATGGCGTAAAGAAACCAATCGAGATGGGAAGTAATTGCTACCTCCTGTCTAGAAGTGTCCTCCAGTAGACACATCTGACGAATAGAAAGAGGAATGTCTTTCTTCGGCGGAGCAACTCCAAGAAACTGATCGAGTTCCGGTTCCTGGACTGCTGCTCGATCATGCCAAGGTGAGCCGTGTACTGAATACGACCGGAACACGGGTCGCTCCAGCGGGAAGACACCAGTAGATTTCTTAAAAAGAGATCTAGTCTCCTGTTGTCGTTGCCTCTCATCTTGGGTCTTAGGAAGTGAGAAGGCGTCCCGCATGCGTTCAGCACATTCAAAAACAGCTCTAGAAGGCGGAAGTGACGTGCGATGTGACGGCTCTTGTCGGAGATCAGACATCGCAGTAACCCTTCTGGATTCTACAATTGGCGGAGGAGTCATATCCGGAAACAACTCTTAAAGGCGAGCCAGTGTATCAGAGTAACTGGACGCAGCGAGGTCCGGATCAGCATCGAACAAGGAAGTCCGTTCTTCCGCTTCCGTCTCAGCGTTATTCACTGTCCCGGGATTCACAGGGGTAAACCTGGGCACAAACAAAGGAGGTGTAGGTCTACTAGCCTGCGAGAGATCAAGTGGTAGCTGAGGATGGGAACCGGAAGTCGGCCTCCTTGATAATACGGGGCGAGGTTGATAGCCAGCCCACTCGGGCACCGGAAGTGGTGTAGGAGATGGTGGAGGAGGCATCAACATGTCACGCTGTAGGGCTGCGAAGTCAGCAGACAATCTATTAAACCTATCGAAGAGGCTGGCAGGAATAGATGTTGCTGGAGGACACTGCCTATCAGAAGGGGGAAGTAAGGCAGAACCGGAAGCAGCCGCATACTGGGACATCGCCGGCCTAGCTGGGTATCTAGGCAGATGTGGGTGAGCAACCCTCACTTGTCGTCTCGGTATAGGTGCATATGGCATAGCATATCTGACAGGCCTAGGAGAGGGAGAACGGAAGTGAGCACCCGATGTACCGGAAGTCGGATGTGTAGGAATACGTGCAGTAGGAAACACACGACGTGGTACATCAATAGGTCGGACTACAGAAGCCACAGAAGGGTATGAAGTAGGCCTATACACTACACTGCGTACAGGAAGCGGGGAGTACGGCGGTGCAGCATAGGGAGCCGATCTGCTATACATCGATGACGTAACCGGAAGTCTGTTCATCGATGACGTCACTCTCGTGTCATACATCGATGAATGACCCGGAACCCCATAACCAGATGGATAGGCAGGAACATCATACGCAGAGGCAGTCCTATAGTAGGATGAAGTAGCCGACATCGGAGCATGCGCAGAAACAGGAGCGGAAGTTCCGATGTGATACGATGATACCAGAAGGTAAGACGATACCGGAAGGTATGAAGTCGATGGTTGCATATAAGCATCCGAGAAACTCGGAGCTACCGTTGGCCGGAAGTCATAACTGGACACAGGCACACGTTGACGCTGGTCCGGTTGAGCAAGCTGCGGGGGAGCTGACAAAGGCTGCTGTAAAGGTGCCCTGGACAGCCTGGGAACATTCAGTAGGGAATGACCCGACGCAGGAAAACCGGAAACGGGTGTAATAATCACCGTAGACTGCACTGGGCGAGGTGATATTACGGACGCTGGAACAGCTGACATCTCCGTAGTTGGTATAGACGTAGACGAGCTGCGCCGAGATGAAGACAGATTCTCCGGAAGTGACGAGTCCTTGACCACGGAAGTCACAGTCTCCGGATTGACAATCCGAAACAGGGGACCCTCAGTCGGAAGTGACGTCATAGATGTCGGATCAAAGTTGGCCGTCAAGGTCAAGGACGCCCCGTGCAGTAACTTACCTACGGGACGTCCGCCATCTTTGTTCGCCATCTTGGCCCCTGAAACAGAATTTGTACATGGAGGAGGAGAAATACTGACTACATTCGGCAAATTACTAGATGGAGTTACACTCATATCCTGCGTAACGGACATATCAAGAGAGGCAGACTCGTCCGGCTCGTTCACAGGTGAGCGAGACGGAGAGCCGACCAAGCTCTCGGCACAATCGAAGCCGGGCGGGGGCAAAACTTCACTGGCACATGAACCGACAAGATATCTTTGGAATACATCGTCGGCCCATAGCTCGCATTCTGCACACTTGGCATATTGATCACACCAGATCCCTCTACACGGCGGACAAGCTGAATGCGGATCCGTCGTGGGTTTGGATCGTCCACATAGAACACAAAACACGGACGCCATCTTTATTCTGATTCGACAATACTCCCTGACGATTGTTTGAAGTCCAGGTAGGTCTCGAATCCAAAGGAATTTGGTAATATTCCTTCTTCTCTCTCAAGGTAATATCCCAGGAAATCTCCGTAGGTAATCCAAGGTTACGAGTAAGGAATATCGTGGTATTACAGATGTAGATCTTGAAACTTTTACGGGAGCACAATGGAACGTCTGACCGCTACGATTGTAGAGGAAAGAAGGAAGTGACGTGGTCAGACAGAGAGGATTCTGGGTACTCGCGCATGGGCATTGGGGCATTACAGGGACTATTTCTTTTGGTTCTGTGGTAAGGTTATACAATGGGGCAATCGCGTAGGAACACGATAGCAATAAGGTATGTGAAGGTAAGTTTTACAGCGTAGGAAATTGCTGATTTCAAACCTAAATGTGGATGAGATTGTGTAATTAGCTTTGTATGATTATCACATAGCAGATATGTTATACATATACATGTCTTAATCATAGAAGGCATATGGTAATCCTTCTAATAATTCAAGCCCCTCAAAATTCAATCAACCAAATTTTGGGGACAAAATTTAATCGGCTGTTCTAATAAATTTGATCAGTCGCTAAAACTAGTGAAATAACAATGAAAAATAATGGATTGTCTGCATGATTATGGACCATTTTGTCGACTTTTTGTTCTAATAAATTTGATTGATTACCGGGTTACCACAGCTCATATATAATGATAATTCAAGACCGAATGCAACCATTTTTCATGATAAGCTCTGATGAAACCCGACTCCTTATACAAGAGAGTGTACTGACCACAAATATATCGATGTGGGATAGGGCTCACTTTAATCAGGTCACTTTTATATCTTATAGATTCTGCCTGTTTAATGAGTATACAGCTTGAATATCACATCAGAAGGGACAATATGAGAACAAAAATTCATGAATTTTCCATTCCCCTCCCCCAGAATTATTTCAGGACTTTTTTATGACAAATCATGGACATTTATTCATGATTGTTCAGGGTTTTTATGACTCTGGCAACCATGCATATAATCAACTCACTGATTGTTTCCGCTTCTGACTGTAGCTCTGCTGCTGGGTCAGGTTCTCCAACTTCTACTTTAATTTTACGAGGTCTTCCTGCAAAAAATTAAAATATCCCCTAAACTGTCCACAAGCGGGTGAGCTGAATAATCATTCTAAATCGAGATTTATCATTGCATTTTTAACCAATGGGAAAGGCTGTCTACTCAACAGAGAATTTCAATTGTATACGGAAATTAAATGACACCCTTCCATCGTACTCCTATCATGAGGCGGCAAATATATCATCTGTGAAGACGGCCATTGTAAGTGATTTCGATAGAAAAATCCAATGCATCATGGAACTTCTTCCAAGAAGAGAAGATTTAATTAGTGACGTTCAAATCAGGCTGTTGTCACAAATAAAACACATCAATTTTGATGAATACCAATCCCAAAGATGCAACAATGGCAAAGTTCCGTGGCAGGTATGAAAGGATACCGAAATCAGCTAAGAAACTGCTACAACAGACTACATTTTCAGTAGGACTATTTGCTCATTGCATGTACTGCAACATAACACTCCCTCCAACGCTGAAGAGGACAAGTACTCTACATTTTCAGTAGGACTATTTGCCCATTGCATGTACTGCAACATAACACTCCCTCCAATACTGAAGAGGACAAGTCCTAACTAAAAGTGTGTGCAAGCACCAACTATTAAACAATGACTCATACTTTCTCTAGGCGTAACAAGTGCATATGTGAAGTATAAATGTAGTTTTAACACACACATTGTAGTGTCTGCATGGCAAATGGTTAGCGTATTTGGCCATCGTCACTAAGGTCATGAGATACAGGCTGGAATGATCACTAGTCAGTTAAGACAGGAGCTAGACTGGAATTGAATTGCTATTATACCTCTCCATGGACATGATGCCTCGGAATTACAGTATAACTTCTTTTTTGTGAGACTACCCTGTACTGGTACATACCTCTGCGGCCTGTACCAGTTTTCCTACATTTAGTCGCAAGTCTGGTCTCAGTCTCTGGGTCGTAGTCTGAATCTTCTCCATTCTCATTCTCTGAATCTGGACTTCGAAAATCTCTATTCAATATAAACATATAGAATTAATGCATAATACAATGTATGTAACAGAATTATATAGTAGTAGCCCATATAAATGATCCTCACCAATGTGTTCTTTCTCCCAACATTAATTATGGAATTGAGCTTATGAAATTTGTTCGTGTTAAAATCATATGTGCATCTACAATCAGAGAAGATTGAAACATGGATTGTAGTTGGAAAATTGTCGGAAATGTTTTGACACATATAATACAGTGGCCTACAAGGGAATCGAACAAACCTGAATTTATATGGAATAACTCTCCTCCGTGCAGGAAGCTTTCCTGATCGCCGCTCAATCTCATAGTCATTGGCCTGAACACACTGGTCAATCAAAGTCTTTGGGGATCCTGATTGGCCGATCCCGGGATCACCGGACGATGACACTGATTGGCTCTCCTTGTCAGTCAGGTGATCAGTAGATCCGGATGTGAACAAACCCATACTTTCAGCTGAGCAAACTTCAATAAAAATCTGACTGATGGTTTCAGCTTCGGCATCGCTGTGTCCGAGGTCAACAAATGTTTCTTTGGATAACGGTAATGTGGTGCTGTTGTTGGTGGTATTGCTTGGTTCTAAAGTAATGAGGACGCGAGAAGAACTGTTGGGGTTTTCATTCTGAGTTAAGGCTGATCCAACGGTTTCCTCTGTTGTTACTATGGCCACATCATCACCTCTCTCAGAACTAATGGTGCAATCTGCTTGGGGCTGGTCAACATTCTGATCATCCATGGTAATAATGCCATCTGCAGAATATATATGGTACAAACTACATCTCTGAAACGAGAGGAATCCGCTAGGTGACCATGGACATATAGATCCGCATTGGATGATATTAAAAAAAGCAAAGTTTGATTGATCTTGCATAATAATAGAAGACGTGTTTTGTTATCTATTAAAAATTAGACTCTGCACACTTTCATTGGAAAATCACCGTTATGACCTGTAACAATATACAAGCTACATTAACCCCTCTAATAATTAGATCACAGGAATATCACAGGGTATATTGGTATTTGATTCAGAATCAAAGAAAATCTCCAATAGCTCGCATGTTATTTTCAAAGCACAATGACTTTGGGCTTACAATGTTGTAACATTGTGACTGGACACTATGAAAGTAACATGCGAGGTATTGAAGATTTAATTTGAATCTGAACAGATTTTCTTGAAATTTCATAATAAAAATGCACAAATTGCATACAGATACTGTGGAGTTTGTTTTGTTATCTATTAAAAATTAGACTCTCCACACTTTCATTGGAAAATCACCGTTATGAAATGTAACAATATATATACAAGCTACATTAACCCCTCTAGTAATTCAATCACAGGAAGTCTAATTTTCCTACCAGAAAATATTGGGGTGATCAAATGTATCAGGACAGGAAGTTGACAAAATGGTTCATAAACCACCATGAATATAATCCACCATTTCTTAGTTATTTCAATGATATTAGAGAGCATCAAATTTATTAGAACAACCAATTGAATTTTGTCTCCAAAATTGGGGGTGATTGAAATTTGACAGTGGGGTTGAACAATTGAAGAAATTACCATAGGCCTGATCCAGCCTGTGAATCATTCACCACAAGAAATGCCTTCAGATGGTAAGATTTACAGGACTTTTTGTACTGATATACATGTACAGCATGCTTTTCATTCACTTAGGTGCCTTGGTGTTCCCAAACCCTTGCAATGGGTTAATTCAACAGAGCCTCACGGCCCCGAGCCTCCATCAGCGGATTGAAGATTAGACCTGTTTAGCATGAAAACATACAGAGGAGCTTTGTAAGGACAAATTGATACTGCTACTGGAAGGTTTCATGATTGCTTTTTCTAAACTTTGACCATTCCTCAAAACAGTAAAACGCTACTGAATGTCAAATATAACCTCTCACAACAATTTAGCATCAAAACAGTATGTGGTGTGGTGACCGTTTGGTGGAACAGAATGTGGTGTGGTGACCGTTTGGTAGAACAGTATGTGGTGTGGTGACCATTTGGTAGAACAGTATGTGATGTGGAGACTGTTTGGTAGAACCTTCAAGCTCCCAAGGGGGTGAACTTCAGAGCCGTTGGTGGCTGGTTAATGAAGGAAGCAAGTGTTGTATTGTGTTACTGTACAGGTTCTATACAGGCAACAAGGCAAGAGACGTCTACCATGTTGACATTGTTTGCATAGGCGTCAATACTTCTTAGACGGGTTACTGCTATTGGTGAAAATTGGGTTAAGCATCTATTCAATGAACTCGTCGCTCATGATTACATGTTCGAATATACAATGTATCTTGGTCTTGGGATGAGAGTGCACGACATTACATATCTCAATATTATGTAGTATTATTTTGGTACGATTCTATCGTGAAGGTGTGCACCTATAGATAAAGTGTGTCAAATACATGTATTTCTTGCCACTGAAGACCGTAAAGTATTATTTTATTCATTTCTTTGTCTTATTTCTGTCGATCTGGGTGCCGCCAGTCCTGGCTAGGTTGACGTAATTTGGTGCTCCATCATTCATGACAAATCCTGTGCGGACAGATGGTTTTTATCATTTTTCTTTGCCTTAAGCTTGTGCATGATGCCCTGTGCTATCAGTGGTCTTCCTGCCCTTCTTGGTTATCACTTTATTTTCCATGGCATGTTGCTCGTTTGGTCCGTACCGAACTGTTCTGTAATTTTTATGGTCTCACTGAGCAGTAATTTTTATGGTCTCACTGAGCGTGCCACTGGCCAATATGAGTCAGTCAATGAGCAAAACTTCTTGCTCGTTGATGACTTTTATTGTACGTTAAATGATCAAATTCCCCCCGGTAAGTATTGAAATATAAAATAATAATAATTACAGAAGGGATTAAAATGAGAGATGGGTGGTAATGATACTGGTAAAATATTTTTTTTTTTTTTTTTTTTTTTACGAAGCGGTTATTAATCCATGAAAAAAGATTGAATAGCGGGATCATTCTATTCATCCTTTTCTGTAATTGATATATTGAACCTTTTGACATGTTTGAGACAGCAGAGATTAACATTAGGCCTGGATGTGTGGGTAAACAAAAGTCTAGAATTTAATCATCATAATCCCACATTTCTTTCTCAACAGCCTGGTCTGTTTGTCAATACGAATGATTAATCAAAAAATTTTGGGTTTAAAGTCCTTATCTCCAGAACGTGTTCTTCATTTGTCTTATCTTTATAAATAAGACAATGTTCTAATAAATGTATACGTTTATTTCATGGAGGTATTTTACCACTCTGGTCTGGTGATGCATAAGTTTCGAGATATTAAACTCCGACACTTTTTCTACACCTCCAAATCATATAGCCTTACAAATTCAAATCTAACCACATTGGTGACAGGTCGGTTGTACACTCCCTTTTAAAATTAGCACTTCCAAATTTTAATTGGTCATTTTTCTGCCTTTTCGGGAATTAAAAATTAGAATCGGAGAGAAGAGATATAAAATTAGCATCTGTCAGCAGAAAAGTAAAATATGGTAGATTGTGATATTTATCCTTGTAATTAGAGATTGATTTACACATGTATGCTAAAGAAGTAATATCTCGATCGTGCTATTATACCGCATTATATCCAATTAACATGAAGTGCTTAAATTGATCTGTAGAAAAGGATGTATTTATCCCAATCATGCTATTGTACCAGTACTACGGAACAATATCCACTGTTTTTTTTTCATGAGGCCTAACTTTGAAATTATTTAAAATATGTAATTATGAGACACATTCTATGTCAGTGCAAACCTCATTTAAAGATATTTTTTGTCAAAAAATGGTGTTTTTAAACATGTTTAAATTTCACTGCTTTGAGATAAACTGGTTTCGATATTTTTCCGAAAATCTCATTCCCTCGTAATGTGAGACAGACAGTAGAAAGAAATGAATATGTATTTCAACTACCCCAGTATCACGTTTTATACAGATCTGACTAGATCGAAGAATAAATTCAGTTTGTTAGAAAGAAATTCCAGTAATAATTGCGAGAGAGATATTTTGGGGAGAGAGAACAATGAAATTCAAGGACTTTTCCAGTCTAAATCTTCACAGATATTGTCAGAATTCAAGGATTTCCAGGTCCTGGAATTTATTTTCTCAGAATTCAAGGAAATCCAGGATCCAAATGAACCCTGGCTAAAACTGGACCTCAAGTTTGTGCTCATGATGCTGCACAGTAAAGCATGCCTGAGTTGTTGTTGTTGTTGTTGTTGCTGTCTAATTTGAGGCTCTATTCCGTAGCCAATTCTGGTCACTGGGTTGCAGTCACCGTTTGTTACTGCTGCTGTTGTTGTTGTAAAATTATGATTTTCGACCGCCCCCGACATCGATAGAAAAACGCAAGCTCTCGCAACGAATAAATCATCATTTTGCAAGATACCATAATACTACCTATTCTAAAATTAGGGTTATTACATCAATGAATATCTACGTACACAAGATTCAAGAACAGTTGAAGAATGCAAACATCGTGAAAATTGTCTTGGTGCAAGCGGCCGCCATTTTGCCTCCTGTTTGGGTACCCTACACCATCCATGTCTCACGCGCGTTGATAATCGAAAGGGTTACCAAATGTATGCCAACCAGATTTGCAGGGGTGGATAACTCTCGTTTTCCTAACAAAATCTGTTCTGACAGCTCCGAAATGTATAGTTCTCAACCATCTGCCTGCATGGTAGCTAATTGCAGAGCTAAAATTCTGACAACCTCATAAAACATCGGTTTTCAGTTTCGTTTTCTTTTCCGGGCTGGACATCATTCGAACCCAAAGTACGATTACCCCCGGTGCATTGCACTTATTTACCGGTACTGAAATTCCCTTAAGGATGTCCGCTGGTGGTAAATCAAAGTAATTAAATTTTTGAATAATGTGTATTGTTGCATTCATAATTGTGTATGAGAAAGAAAAAGAAAACAGAGAGAAAAAATATAGGTTGGTGTGTATTTTTTACCTGTAGGCAATGTTAAGTGGACTGACCCATGCTCAATTTGATAACCCAGAAATCATAGGGAATAGCCCTAATTTTGAAGCATATTCATGAAAAATTCATAGGCCTATAAATAGTATTTAGCTTTTTCTTATATTCTAACTGTTTACAGATAATCACAATGTCTATCAAAATTTATCAAATTGGATGGATGTTGGTGTGGAAAATTCTCGGCTAGAAGGCTTTTAAAGGAAATCCCTATCTCTTAACCTAGGAAAGGGAGATAACTCAACAGAAGAAACTCAGTTTAGGTGCCATATCAAATTGGTGAAGTACCGTACCCTACTGAATCTATCATCGGATATCATTTATTCGTTTTCATATTTTCCAACGAACGACTAGGCCTACAGACAGGGTATATACCCTTATTACATTTACATTCTTACATAGAGCCCCGAACAAATATATTGGCCTATCTAGGCCTATTTCGGCCCGTACGCACGATATTTAGCGGGGAGGTTCGTTTTCTTCCGGCATTTCTGCAATGGTGGAAGTACCGTATTAAGGCAAAGATGGAACTGGATAACGATTCCCTTCAGTTTCTTTAGCTGTACAAAAAAAACCGGATTAATTGATATTTTTTGTGGGACTGTTTTCTACTTCTTGGCAAACGGGAAAGATCAATATTTATTGCCATCTTTATTGTGAGTATTTTGACGTTTATTCAATCAAAATATTCTCACAGATATCGTGATATTGCTTCATTCCGAACACATCCGCGATTCTAATCCCAAACTGTGTGTTAGTCTTGGCCGCTTTTTTGTTAGCCTGATATCCCTGAATATACGTTATTTACGTCAAATCACTGCATATCACAGATACCACACTGCATAAATCATCTATAATTCCCCACGAGTAATTTATTCGAAAACGAGTGGTTGAGCTGAACACACGGATCGATACGTGTTAATGCTTATCAGTATCGTGTTATTGTCGCTACATGGTATATTACATTGTTTAATATTAAGTTTAAACACACGATCGATGTCCTAAGTGGCAGTATAAATATAATACTTATCCAATCTTAATGAAATAATATCAAATCATCTCTCCTTAACTGAAATGCCGCTATAGGGTCACTGAACGCTGAAATTCAATGAAACAAGTAAGGTCCTATCGGCGACAAGAAGTAATAGAAGAGTGACGTCACTTTTGGTTCCGGTCACGTGACCCCTGCGCACGCGCATAATACCGGATATTAATAATGGTGCGCAGGGGTCCAACAGGGGCCGCGGAGCCGGGGGGGCAGGGGGGGCTTCAGCCCCCCCCACTTTTCGGAGCTGTAATGTTATAAGCCCTATCTAGGGGCGACTTCAGCCCCCCCACTTTATGGTCGAGATAGGGGTCAGCCCCCCCCACTTTTGAATATGCTCCGCGGCGCCTGTCCAAGGCTCACTTCCGGTCACGTGATGGGAAGCGGAAGTGACGTCACAAGACTAGAGGCGCCCCTGTCGGAATTAGGTCAATACGCTCCAATTTACTCTTTCACAATAGCGGATATTAATAGGATATTAATAAAGGTGCACAGGGGTCAAAAGGTCACTTTCGGGTCACGTGACAGCCCGGAGTTATCTCCCCTAGTTCCAGTTTTCGCCACCAGGGCAACGAGGGACCTGGTCATAAATGCGAGTCAGTAGCGGAACACGGACTTTACCCCTAAAATAGGGGAATCCCCTATCAACCAGGTCTAGAGGGACTAATATCGGTCCCGGGCTTATCAGGGCCTGCCGCGGGAGGCAGGGTGGGTGGGTGGGTGTATGTAAAATTAAAACTGACGTCATTTTGCGCATGCGCAGTAGAAAAAGGGTATTGGAATGGACGTGTTAGGGTCTAGGTGGACTCATAATGGTCCGATTGGGTGGTATGAGCTGTCATCGTGAAGCATTCGTGAGGGCCCATCCGACTGCACTAGTGTGTCGTCCGTTTTCAACATTCTGCGCATGCGCGGACAGGGACTTGTGGGAAAAGGTCATTGGAAGGGACGTTTTGGGGTCGAGGTGAGCCGCTCGTGGTCCGAATGCGTCGTGTGGGGTATCATATTGAAGCTTTCGAATGGATGCATATGGCGTGGAACTGACGATATTCCGCGCATGCGCAGTAGACAAAGTATATGGGAATGGAAGTTTTGCGTGTGCGTGTGTGTATGCGTGTGTTAGGGTGAGTGCATGTGTGGTAATAGGTCGTTTGTACACCATTAGCCTCAGTCTGTGTCCACCCTCTGACCGGGTACCATGTCGAGTACATGTACGTTCTGTCAGAAGACACTCTCTCGTCGAGATAGTATGCTCAAACATCTAATGCATAGGCATGTGGAAAGACGTCCTGGGTGATGAAGGTGATGAAGGAAGGTGTGGTAACCCGAGCTCCGACACGCACTGTATGGTGTTCTAGCCAGTGGCAGCCCGCGTACAAAACTACGCAATTACAGAATGTGAGTTTCGTCCCGGGAATTCCTCACGACATAGACAAACCGTATTACTTTGACTCCGAGCAGACCAAAGTGGTAGTGCTAGATGACCTGATGAGTGCGGCCAAGGGCAATTCGATAATCACCGACTTGTTTACCAAAGGGTCCCATCATCGCAATCTGTCCATCATCTATTTGACCCAGAATCTCTTCCCTCAAGGGATGGCGTTCAGTGATATTGCCTTGAACTGCCAATACTTTGTGTTGTTCTCCAATCTCATCGACAGAGCACCAATCCATTTGTTTGATAGTCGAATTTATCGTCAGAACATCGACCATTTCATGCAGGCGTTTCATGCCGCGACACGTCGTCCGTACGGCTATCTGTTCGTAGACTTAAAAGCTCATACCCCCGAAGATCGCCGATTGACAACCCACCTGTTACGCGGCGAGGGGTCAAACAACGTCATATACCCTACACCATCCACCGAGTCCACACCTGCATGGCAGGGACCGTCCAGCAGCAGCAACCCACCCCAATACAGGTGTCCCCTTCATACTATCAGTCACCCAACCGTGAAGGACCAACCCAAACCCGTACAACGGAATGAACACAATGTGAACTCGAGGCTATGGAAGCATTTGTTCAAAGAAAGTATGGACACCGAGATGGGCGAGACGTTGGGGGCCACAGAAAACATCACCACAAAGGGTATTCGAAAGAGGAAGCCACAATTTTTGCCCATAGCAAATTGGCACGCAGACTACGAAGGGCTTTACGTCAGCAGTATGCCGACCTCATGACCCATATGAAATTGTTGGACAAGGACCCGGTCCATATGGAAATCGAAAGAACAGCGTCGATGTTGAAAACCTCGGGCATGAACTGGAAAGCGGCGTATGCCGTAGCAATAGCACAAAAGAAACATTTGTTTGAACGCATCATTAAAAGGCGTTAAGGTGTTAAGCCGGGCGTTAAGGCGTTCAGACGGGCGCTGACGGGCGTCACTGCATTTCTATAAATTAGTGACAATTGCATGAAAATCAGAGCTACTGAGCTATTTCTTCTGGGCGTTGAAGCGTTAAGCTAGGTGGGCGTTACTGTCTATAAAAGCAAGCGCATCATAAAGACGTGCACAGTTGACTTATGAATAGCCCACACGGCACCATCTTCCTCATTTCACCATGAGCACTATAGAGTCCACCTTGTTTGAATCCAACAACGAGGATATTCTAGCCGAAGCGTTACGTTAAGCCAATGTCGATGCTATTATTGATACAGCTCAAGGTGGAATCACCGTTCAGCACCAATGCATGCGTTGTCATCTTATCACGCTCATAGATGACATCCTGTTACGCGGTGAGGGGTCACACAACGTCATATACCCCTACACCATCCACCGAGTCCACACCTGCATGACAGGGACCGTCCAGCAGCAGCAACCCACCCCAATACAGGTGTCCCCTTCATACTATCAGTCACCCAACCGTGAAGGACCAACCCAAACCCGTACAAGGGAATGAACACAATGTGAATTCGAGGCTATCGAAGCATTTGTTCAAAGAAAGTATGGACACCGAGATGGGCGAGACGTTGGGGGCCACAGAAAACAAGTTTCACCACAAAGGGTATTCGAAAGGGGAAGCCACAATTTTTGCCCATAGCACATTGGCACGCAGACTACGAAGGGCTTTACGTCAGCAGTATGCCGACCTCATGACCCATATGAAATTGTTGGACAAGGACCCGGTCCATATGGAAATCGAAAGAACAGCGTCGATGTTGAAAACCTCGGGCATGAACTGGAAAGCGGCGTATGCCGTAGCAATAGCACAAAAGAAACATTTGTTTGAACGCATCATTAAAAGGCGTTAAGGTGTTAAGCCGGGCGTTAAGGCGTTCAGACGGGCGCTGACGGGCGTCACTGCATTTCTATAAATTAGTGACAATTGCATGAAAATCAGAGCTACTGAGCTATTTCTTCTGGGCGTTGAAGCGTTAAGCTAGGCGTTGGTGGGCGTTACTGTCTATAAAAGCAAGCGCATCATAAAGACGTGCACAGTTGACTTATGAATAGCCCACACGGCACCATCTTCCTCATTTCACCATGAGCACTATAGAGTCCACCTTGTTTGAATCCAACAACGAGGATATTCTAGCCGAAGCGTTACGTTAAGCCAATGTCGATGCTATTATTGATACAGCTCAAGGTGGAATCACCGTTCAGCACCAATGCATGCGTTGTCATCTTATCACGCTCATAGATGACATCCTGTTACGCGGTGAGGGGTCACACAACGTCATATACCCCTACACCATCCACCGAGTCCACACCTGCATGACAGGGACCGTCCAGCAGCAGCAACCCACCCCAATACAGGTGTCCCCTTCATACTATCAGTCACCCAACCGTGAAGGACCAACCCAAACCCGTACAAGGGAATGAACACAATGTGAATTCGAGGCTATCGAAGCATTTGTTCAAAGAAAGTATGGACACCGAGATGGGCGAGACGTTGGGGGCCACAGAAAACAAGTTTCACCACAAAGGGTATTCGAAAGAGGAAGCCACAATTTTTGCCCATAGCACATTGGCACGCAGACTACGAAGGGCTTTACGTCAGCAGTATGCCGACCTCATGACCCATATGAAATTGTTGGACAAGGACCCGGTCCATATGGAAATCGAAAGAACAGCGTCGATGTTGAAAACCTCGGGCATGAACTGGAAAGCGGCGTATGCCGTAGCAATAGCACAAAAGAAACATTTGTTTGAACGCATCATTAAAAGGCGTTAAGGTGTTAAGCCGGGCGTTAAGGCGTTCAGACAGGCGCTGACGGGCGTCACTGCATTTCGATGAATTAGTGACAATTGCATGAAAATCAGAGCTACTGAGCTATTTCTTCTGGGCGTTGAAGCGTTAAGCTAGGCGTTGGTGGGCGTTACTGTCTATAAAAGCAAGCGCATCATAAAGACGTGCACATTTGACTTATGAATAGCCCACACGGCACCATCTTCCTCATTTCACCATGAGCACTATAGATTCCACCTTGTTTGAATCCAACAACGAGGATATTCTAGCCGAAGCGTTACGTTAAGCCAATGTCGATGCTATTATTGATACAGCTCAAGGTGGAATCACCGTTCAGCACCAATGCATGCGTTGTCATCTTATCACGCTCATAGATGACATCCTATGGCGAGATTCTGCTGGTGGACGTTTCGTCCCCGAGGCCCGCCCCCTGTACAGACCTTTTATTCTTTGATATATGTTGGCATTGTGGGAAGTTGATGCTGGGTCGACATCGGGCCTTACCGACTAGTCATTTGTCTTAAATGCCGTCATTTCCATTTGACGACGACACAACTCACCAATCCCCAATGTACGAGTTGTCACAGCGACACAGCTCACCAATTACCAATATAAGAGTTGTCAGAGCATTTCCATCATAGCTAGATTTGTATCTAATACCGCTTATGCCAGTGCTAGGGGCCATGTGGTCATGTCATCCAAGTTGCCACATGAACAGGTACAATAAAAGCGCACCTGAGATACAATACATATCACGAATCGGTAGATTCTTGGTATGTGCTTTAGAATAGGTTAACCAGGAATACAAGCGTCTAGTCCGTCATTCATAATTCAGCCGTCGTACATATAAGAATATACGCTTTCATAATCCAAAGACCTATTCCATATCCATATAACAGTATTAGCACCAAACTCAAAAAGACAATCATAGTATACATAAACATAGGCTAGTTTCCTGCAAGAGAGAAGCGGTCAACAGTTTTCAATGATGCCGACAAGACATCATGATGTTCCAAAAATATAAAATCCGTATCGCTGATCAGTATTCTTAATCCATAATAATCGTTGTAGTCGTTATCTAGAGAATGATGTATCTCAGTCACGCTTTGGTTGTGACTGTTCATATGAGCACCATGAGGATCTTGGAGTACATGGGTTCATACGGCCCCAAGCCCCGGGTTAAGCGGAATTAGACACAAGTTACGAAACGTAACGCCATAGATCTTGCACGCTACGTTCGTATTTTGCTATCAGATGAAGACTATACTGTGAAGTCATGTGGCTCTGTCAACTGTGTATGTCGGCACCTCTTCCCACTTCCCTGATATGTGTTGTAATCCAATGGGTGACACGGATATGTCTTCTGCTGCATAAGAAACAGATAGTACCCAAAGAGGATACCAACACAACTACCCATGCCCAGAATCTTCTGACCTGGAGCTGGAGACGGGAAATTATCTTCCTTAACCTCCAACATAATGATGTCCGTCCATAGATGATCGACAATGCATAAGTCGTTGGGATAGGACGTCAAGGCATTAAGATTGGGCGTTAAGGTGTTGAGACGGGCGTTAAGGCGTAACGACGGGCGTTGACGGGCGTCTCTGCATTTCGATGAACTAGTGTCAATTCCATGGAATATCTATAGAAATCAGAGCTTCTGAGCTATTTCACCAGGACGTTGAAGCGTTAACCTGGGCGTTGGCGGGCGTTACTGTCTATAAAAACAATCGTACCCCAAAAACGTGCACAGTCGACGTTCAACCATCAACATGAGTTATACTTGCTCTGAGTGCGAACGCATGTTCACAAGACATTACGATATGATGCTACACCAGAAGAATATACATGGGATTGAAGACACCGATGAGTCCATTGAGGCGGTTGCTGATAGAGAGACTGCTGAGAGTCCATCGACTGATATCAAAACAGAGACTGCTGAGAGTCTATCTACTGATACGGAGCAGGATAACTTACAACAGGCTTAAATCCAAATGCGCCCCTGCATCAGGAAAACAGCCATGGCTATCTATGAATGGTATACCCTGCTGCCACTTGAAATGAAAGGCGATCCCACGCATAGATCCATCATGAAGACCAAGCGTCACTTGGAAGAGGATATGGGGTTACCACTCACCGAGGCCCTGGAAAATGCGATCAGAATGCGCAAACAACTGTTTCAGGACAAGCTGCCTGAACAATATCCAGGCCTATCCGATTATGCTTAGGTTACACCGAACGAAGATGAAACTTTCCGAAATGGAGACCTCTGATTGAACAAGAGCAGCCGAGAATACATCTAACGAGCAAGAACGAATATGACAGATGCAGCCCCAAATGGGGGTTTCTGATTGGACAAGAGCCTACTTGTATTGTAAACATACCCAAATCGGCTCCACCAGCGTGGGTATGATGTTTTGGGGGGGATAACAAAATGATTGACCTGTCATCCGTGTTGTTGTTGTTGTTCTCTCATCTGTCTACTCATGGTGTCAAGGCCTTATACTAGGGCGTTAAGGCGTTAAGATAAGGTGTTAAGGCGTTGGGACGGGCGTTAAGGCGTTGAGACGGCCGTTGAGACGTAACGACGGGCGTTGACGGGCGTCACTGATTTTCGATGAATTTGTGACAATTCCATGGGATATGTAGAAAATCAGAGCTTCAGGGCTAATTCACCTGGGAAGTTGAAGCGTTGAACTAGGCGTTGGCGGGCGTTGCTGTGTTACTGTCCATAAAATCAGGCGTATTCCAAAAACGCGCAATCTCCCCACCCAGTACGCCCACTACTAGCTCATCTCGACCTCAAAACGTCCATTCCCATGACCCTACGTCAGTTCCAAAAGTAGCCAACCAGTAGCCTAGGATGGGGTCAAATGTAACCAATCAATGCTCAGAAAACGAACATAGGCGTTGTGTGGGATTCCTCCTCTCTGGTACAAGTATGGCTATGCATAGAACATCGGAGTGCTCGGGGCATGGTTAGCACTTCCGAATTTCTCCTTTGTCTGCTACTCTCCGAGTCTTTTTTTTTTTTTTTTTTATTTATTTATATTTTGTTTTATTTTTTTCCCTCTATTGTCCATTCTATCGTCAAATGCAGGTATCTAAATGAATTGACAAATGACAGTTTCCAAACGATCAAACTGTGTATCCACTTAGTGATTTTTAGGGAAATATTGGTCAGTCAGATCCCACTGGTGTCTGCCACTATACATGGTTTCGATGGTATTATGCACAGTCATTGTTATTTGTTTGGATACATATTAATTAATACCCGATATTTCAAAAATTGAAAGAAATTATAAATTTACAAACTGTGTGTAATCAAGGATGCGTTTAAACAGTATACAAAAATGTCAAAAATGCTATTAGTCATATTTGTAATGGAAACATAATTCACAAAAATTTCCAGGTACATGTGTGTAGGATGTTATTAATTTTGAATTAATTTAAAGAATTGAACAGATACCATGATTTTATTTAAATAATTCACTGAAGAAGGTTTAGAACTAACAAAAAAGATTGCTCCGAGCTGTTACAAAGATGGACAGAAAAAACCCACAATGATACCTGGAATTAATCAAACCTATTGAATACATTAGATGATCTATTATAATAATAAATTGCTATCATTGGAAACATAAACATCAAGTAAAAACATAATTGGGATGAATCATATTGAATATTGATATTTAAAAATCATAGATCTGATTCACCTTGTGTTTAAAATGAGGAATCTGGCTTTCTAAACTTTCGTTTTTATGTGACACTGCCTAACAACCAGTAGTCCTGTACTGTGGATATATACTAGCATCATCTATTTGGCGCTTGCAAACATACATATCACCCATTTGATGTAGAAAATATGTAACTGCAGTATTTACATATCTCCCGCGTGAATGTGTAAAATTCATACCGGGTATTTTTATTTGGCCGCTTTGGTTTCACTTGGATTAACCACAATCCTCCTCACAGCGCATGCTCCATTTGACAGGCTTATTTATCATCCCTGCCTCCAATGGCGGAAGTTGACCTTCACTACGTTGCTATTATTAGATCCTCAGCGAGGTGGTTGATTAACCACGTGATCGTATGCGCGCTCCAACAACTTCGTCGATATTTGCGCGGGGTGCTCTTTTTGGAAATTAAGCACACCGTCGCTTGTAGCTATTGCCGGGTGAAGTCAAATCGTCAGTTCTACTCGAAAATGACTGAGCCTTTCAACTCCGAGTGACGGAAATTTCCAGAGCGGGATTTTCATGGGCCAAAATCGTGCAAAATTGTCTGGTAAATTGCTTTTTTCACAAGTTTTGTCTTCAAAATCAGTTTATTCCGTTAATACTCTACCAACAAACTTCCGCCACACGGCTTTCATAAATTTGGGATATGTTGATTATAATTTCAGTCAATATTCATATCTTTCACACATAACAGCGACGGTGCATAGCGATATTTTCAACCTAAAAATCAACCAGTAACCCGCCAGAGACTCTGATTTGACACCACCACTCGGTCTTCAATCTCTCATTTCAAATCAACGACGGGTCGTATTCCTACCAAACTTCAGATCTGAAAAGCCTGATAAATAAGCTTTTTAATGATATGACTTGTCTAAAGTTTTCTTTATGCTAAGAAGCTAAATTTTATGGAAGTTCTCGATTGTTGTGCCGTTTTTGCTACAAAACGTTGTTGTCCCGCTCTAGGTCTCGTGGGGTAAACAGTCCCCCTCCCCTTCTCCTCCCCATTTTTGTAGAATTGAGACTTCCCCGGGGTATAAACCCCTTTCCGTTTCAGTGAATACATTCGGAGTTATACTTTATTATTTCACAGTGGGATTCTAGCCGCGGTTGGGATTCTAGCGTTAGCCAATCGAATTCAAGCAAGTCGCCAAAACTGTGTTTGTTGAGAATTTCCGCAGATTTCGCGTTTAAAAATTCCGCGCCCTGCGATTGTCGCTCCATAATTTTCACCGGACCTTATATCAGACGCGAGGTGTCCTCTATAATTTTTTTAGCGTTGTACAGCCGTGTATTGCAGTGTCAAGAGTCAATTTTCTTCTCTCCAAGAAACACACATTTTTGGCACCGTGCCAGGAACCGTCTGTGGAATTCCAGCAGTTGAAGGGGATTCTAGCGTTAGCCAGTCAAATTCAAGCAGGTCGCTAAAACTGTGTTTGTTGAGAATTTTCGCAGATTTCGCGTTTAAAAAAAATGCCACTTGCCCTGCGAATGTCGCTCTGTAATTTTCACCAGACCATATATTAGACGCGAGGTGTCCTCCGTGTGTTTTATAGCGTTGTACAGCCCTGTATTGCAGTGCTGGCGTCAATTTTTCTCTCTCCAAGAAACACACATCTTTGGCACCGTGCCAGGAACTGGCAGCTATAAAAGGGGTGGAATTCTGAACTCTGTATTCATTTTTTTAAAGTTGAGGCGAAGCCCTGTTGCACAACATTACGAGTTCCAAATATTATTCGACACATCACGCAGATATAGTGCGAGGATGGAAGAGATCCACCAACAAGCTATTCGCAAAAAAAAGAGATAACAAGTGTGTCCACAATACGGGACTTCCTTAGACGAAATATGATATTAACGATGGAAATATACGAAAACATTATGGCTGTGAAGACAACGAGTGGACGTGTCCGTCATCTGTTGAACTTGATACCTAAACGGGATCCGAAGGCCTTTTATGCGTTTGTGGAAGCTCTACAAAAAACCCAGGAAACATTACATCAGCCCGACTGCTACAGCCTGAACATAAGAAGACTTCGATCGTTGATGTCGGCTAGACCCGTGAATGGGTTCCATTTGGGGTACAACGTCTTCGTCAATAGTGTTAGTGAGGAAGAAGAATGACACAGTGCGCCCATGTATTGATTATCGTCGTGTTAATGCTGTAACGCGGAAAGACGCATTTCCTCTACCCAGAACTCAAGACTGCCTGGACTTTTTGGAAGGAGCTGTCTGGTTTTCAACCCTCGACCTAACCTCGGCTTATAATCAGGTGCCGATCAAGAAAGAAGATATCCCGAAGACGGCTTTTGTGACAAGACACGGTTTATTTGAATACACCACCATGCCTTTTGGGCTATGTAATGCGCCAGCAACATTCCAGAGACTCATGGAGTTAGCTCTGAGTGGTCTCCAGTGGACCAAGTGTCTCATTTATCTCGATAACGTGATTGTGTTTGGTAGGAGATTCGATAAACACTTGGAGCGACTTCAGGAATTTCTCACAAGAATTGAGAATGCCGGACTGAAGCTGAAGCCATCAAAGTATGAGCTTTTCAAAAGACAAGTAACGTTTTTAGGGCACATCATTTCACAGGAGGTGATTCTCCCTAATCCGGACAATGTGAAGAAACTTGTGGAATGGCCCACCCCAAGGAACGTGCTTTACTAGGAATGGGTAGCTACTACAGGAGGTTCGTGAAGAACTTTTCACAGATTGTCAAACCCCTCACCGAGCTCACAAAGAAGAACAATGTCTAATACTGATATATGGAAAATGGAATAGGTCTGTGGATTATGGACGCGGATATTCTCTAATGGACGACGGCTGGATTATGAATGACGGACTAGACGCTTGTAATTCAAATGGACCCCAGAATGCCAGACCGCATTTGATGAGCTGAAGGCGATTTTGGTAAGCCCAGATATCATGGGGTACCCGAAGGATGACTGCCAGTTTGTGTTGGACACCGATGCTTGTGACGTGAGCATAGGAGCTGTGCTGTCACAGATTCAAGATGGGAGAGAGCGGGTAATCTCTTATGGCAGTAGGACGCTGAATAAAGCAGATAGGAATTACTGCGTTACTGATCGTGAGTTACTAGAAGTGAAGCATTTTACTGAGTACTTCAAGCATTATCTTTTAGGTAGAAGATTTTTAGTGAGGACCGATCATCAAGCTTTGAAGTGGTTGTTCAGTCTCAAGGAGCCTAAAAACAAAATTGCTCGATGGATTGAGACGTTATCGGCTTTTGACTTCGAGATTGAACATCGGGCAGGCAAAAGTCATGGTAATGCTGATGCCATGTCAAGATGCCCAAACCCACGACAGTGTGTGTGCCCCGACGAACCACTGAGCTGTGGACCATGCTCTAGATGTGACAAGAGGTCATCCGATATGGACAGCTCCCTTTCTGAGAAAGACGTTAGTATAAATAGGGTGGCAAAGACAAAACGGGATTCAAAACTGTGGAAAACAGTGATATATACCCACCTGATAAATGTTGTGTTCTTTCTTCTTAGTGTTCTTTCTTTAGAGGATTTATGTGTGGATGACTGGCATGGTCAACAACAGAATCCAGATGAAAGTGGAGAAGAAAAACATCAAGACACAGTCGGTGTATCTGAAGTATCTGGATTTCCATGTTGGAAAGAATATTGGGAATCATTTTCCAAGTCGATATCTGATGTAACTGGATACTTAGAGAGATTGGGTGTTCGGACAGCCACATGCGCTGGGAAGAAGCATGATACAGTCTGTCGTATTACGGAAACACCGTGGATATAGGGGTATTCAATGACGACCTTGCGGAAGAAGCAACTTGCAGATCCAGATTTAGGTCCAGTTGTGAAATGGTACACGAGTGGTAAGAGGCCTTTTGGTGGTGAAGTTTGCGCAGCAAGTCCAGCTACTCGTCATTACTGGAATAACTGGAATAACCTGACATTGAAGGATGGGGTGCTCTTCCGGAGATTCGTACGAAAAGATGCCAGTGGTGAGCACTGGCAGTTCTTGATGCCAAGATCGATGAGAGAGTATGTGTTCAAAAACATGCATGACTCTGTTCTCCCTGGACATCTGGGACGCAAGAAGACTAAAGAGAAGACTCTACAGAGATTTTATTGGTTTGGCATTCGCGATGATGTGGAAAATTGGATCAAGAGATGTGACCAATGTAGTGCCAGTAGGCCTCCGCCACGAATGCCGCATGCACCCTTAGGTGACATGAGAGTAGGAGCACCACTGGATCGGCTGGCTACAGACATTCTTGGGCCGTTACCTGAAACGCCACGAGGAAACAGGTATGTCTTGGTTGTAACTGACCATTTTACAAATTGGGTGGAGGTGTTACCAGTGCCAGACGAGACAGCGGTAACCTGTGCTCAGAAGATTTTGAATGAAGTCATTTGTAGGTTTGGTTGTCCTTTGGATATACATTCTGATCAGGGATCGAATTACCGCAGCGAAGTGTTTGCTGAGTTATGCAGATTTCTAGAGATTAGGAAAACACAGACATCCACGCGGCACCCCCAGTGTAATGGTAAAGTTGAACGATTCAACAGAACAATGGTACGAATGGTCCGCGCATATTTAAAGGGTGAGCAAAGGGATTGGGACCTTCACTTAGGATGTTTAGCTGCTGCATACAGGGCAACTCCCCATGAAAAGACAGGGTTAACCCCAAACCTACTGATGTTAACATTAGGACGAGAAGTCAGACTACCTGCAGAGGTTGTTTTTGGAAGTGGTACAGATCCCTTGGGAGATGAGACAACGTCTTACGGTGACTATGTGGACAAGTTAAAAGAGAGGATGCAGCACGCTCATGATTTAGCACGAAATCGACTGAAGAGTAGTGCAAAGCGGCAAAAGCAGACATACGATGCTAAGACAGCTTTGTATTCAGACCAACCTGGTGAATATGTGTGGTACCTTCAGGAGTTACGAAAGAAAGGCAGCAGTCAGAAGCTGATTCAACCATACGCTGGTCCATATGTGATCTTGCAGAAACTAAACGACCTGGACTACATAATACAGCTGGACGCAAGAGGCACAAAACGACTGATTCATCATAACAAACTCAAACCGTATGAGGGGTATATCCACCTCAAATGGGCAAAGCATGCAGTGGACAGGGTAAAAAGGGAAGGACTCCTGAAAGCTGACCCAAAGAGTTCATTGGGTGAGCACTGATATACACACACTCCATAGTGACAGGGCATAACCCCAGCAAAAATTGATTATTTGGTAAATGAATGTTATGATTTATTACAGTTCACCATGTCAACCCAGGTCAACCTTAGGAGGACCTCAGATCGAGCCATCAAGGCACTTCAGAAGCGAGGCCCTGCATATCAGTGTACCAGGTGTGTGTACAAGGGAGACAGTGCACAGATGACCAGACATGTTGTGCTCCTTCATTTACCCCAGGCTGACTTACCCTACTCAAGCAAGGCTTGTGGGAAGCGTAGTATCAAGAAGGAAGAGTTGAAGAGGCACATCGAAGCAAAGCGCCCTGGGTTTGATGAAGATACCTATATCGGTGGTACGAAGAGGCCATATTCTATCAAGCCAGAGGATGCCACAGTTATGTCACATGATAGATCACTGGCATATTACGAAGAGAAGTGTGTGGAGAAGACCCCAACTGATACTAAATCAAAGGTGAATTCAACTGTGGCGAAAGAGTCACCTGTGGTCACACCAGAGACCAAGAATACCGAGGACGAAAAACAGAACCACTTCACACTGAATCGACAGCAAGCTTCTAACATTGTTGACTTAAGCACTCTGGTCGACATGATTAACAGTCACCCGGAAATGAGGGAGGAACTGATGCGCCTCTCAGAGGTAAGACAAGCTGTTTCCTCGATTGAGGATGTTCCGACGAAGATTGTGGATGGCACAACAGTTGCTCCATCAAAACCAATTAACGTCCCAGAGTTAGTCTTCAGTGCCACTGGTGTGGAGGTATCTCAAGCAGCTGATGTTTTCCCTGCTACCAACGCAAGTCAAACGACCACCACTTCCCTCACATTATTCGAGAAGTTTCAGGTGATAGATGCAGACACGTCTCTTAAGGTTGACGCGGAACATTACCAGGTTCAAGGTGTAACTGAGTTGGACTTGCATCCCAGTCCCATGGAACTTGCTATATTGTCACCTCTGTCTTTGTCTCCTGGTGGATCCTCAACCAAAAGTTTTGATGTCAAGAGACCTCATACACCTCTGAGTAAACCGGAAGTCATCCCAAAGAAATCGGAGAGCACCCCAAAGAAATCTGAGGGTATCCCAACGAAATCTGAGGGTATCCCGAAGAAATCTGAGAGCATCCCGAAGAAATCTGAGGGTATCCCAAAGACATCTGACGACATCCCAAAGAAACCCAGTGTTATTCGTAAGAAGTCAAAGAAAACTGTACGTTCACCGAAGGCAACTGAATGTGTGCTTCCAGCTCAAGATGTGACATCAGTACCAGTAGCGGCGATGGCTCAGTTAGTGGAGAGTACCGTGCGGAACACAGTTGATGCAGTGGCCAGTACCATTATAGCTGCAGCAAGGCATCATCCCTTGCCCCCTGAGAAGGATTTATGACCCATGATCACATAGCTGATGGCAACCAATGTCAATTTAGGTGAGGTAGCTGCACAGGTGAAGAGGACCCAGAATACGATAACTTGGTATCTGCAAGGGAATCTAAAAAGTATAGCATTACCACTTTTCTCGACCTTTCAAAAGTGTTTGATACTGTGAACCACGATATTTTATTGACTAAATTGGATTACTACGGTTTGCGAGGTATTTGCAACGACTGGTTCCGAAGTTATTTAACATCACGATCCCAGTGCGTTTCATACAATAACACATTATCATCATTCAGACGTATTACTTGTGGAATACCTCAAGGCTCAATTCTTGGTCCTATACTTTTCCTACTGTATATAAATGACATTAACAGTGTTTCACGACTACTTAATATTATCCTCTTTGCTGACGACACAGGTGTTACTTTGTCCGATAGTGATCCAAAACTGCTAGCCGACACCATGGCAACTGAGTTGGACAAGCTAAACAACTGGTTCTCCTGTAATAA
Organism: Hanleya hanleyi; assembly: GCA_036873755.1. Lineage (NCBI taxonomy): Eukaryota > Metazoa > Mollusca > Polyplacophora > Lepidopleurida > Hanleyidae > Hanleya > Hanleya hanleyi. Next base: position 38,036 of record JAVTVY010016926.1, on the reverse strand, counting down.
ACTATCCCTGAATATTAAAAAGACGAAATTTATGTTCTTCAAACCTTCAAAAAGATGCAATTATGCTGACGTACCCAAAATATCAATATGTGGAAATGAAATTGAACACGTCTTCAACTTCAAATTTTTAGGTGTTCATTTCAATGATAGGCTAAATTGGGTAACACACATACGTAAGCAACTTTCGAGAAATATTGGTGTGATCAATCATATCAAGTCCTGCCTAAATAAAAAATCTTTGTACATTTTGTATTACTCACTGATCTATCCGTACTTATCCTACTGCAACATTGTCTGGGGAAATACGTACCCAACTCATCTTCAGCCACTGGAAATACTCCAAAAAGAATCATTCGCATAATAGCTTCAACCGATAGACTCGCGCACACTGACCCACTTTTCGTTGAATTGAATATTTTGCCGATCACTGAACTAAATGACCATCTCACTCTGCTGCTCATTCATAGGTTCATTTTCTTTACCACACTTTTGCCTTTATCATTTCGGAACTTCTTCACAAAAATCTCTGACGTTCACTCGTATGTCACACGCCAATCCAATACAAATCTATATAGACCGTTTTATTCATCTGACCTATCATTTCATTCTATGAGGGTCAAAGGACCTCGAATATGGAACAAGTTACCCCCTGATTTAAAAACATTTTCATCCATTTCCATGTTTAAATCATCATCAAAATCGCACCATATCAACAATATTTATTCCCCCAGTGTGCTGCTCTAGTATTATCCATATAGATCAATATCAATACATTAACCAAACATAGTTTGCTGATTGTCTGAGGATACGTGTTTGCTTTTATTTATATATTGTTCTCACCGCTTACATTCATATCAACATTCACCAGCTTTAACTTATGTTCTTATGTATAATCGAACTGTTTCTACAGGGATAGAACAAGCCCTCTGGGGTTTTATCCCCGCCAACTGCATTTTACAACTATACATTGTACAATTAATTTATCTTGGTGAATAAATGAAATGAAATGAATGAAAGGATACTCAAAGTCAACTCGACGACTCTATAAAACAAATCACTACATCACTTTCTGGAATGAAGCTGGAACTGAGTAGATTGAATAAGGCCACGTACAACCTTACAACGGCGATGAAGAACGTCGACCAGTCTCTCACCACACAGACTAGTGCCATATGGACGCCCTTCCAAGGGGCCATCGACACCCAAGCTGGGCTTACCAATGCCATGCAACTACAGGCAGGGAGATTCCATTTTCTGATTAATAAAGTCTCTGGCCTGGTCGAAGATGAGAGGAAAGGCGGCCAAGTGTCTTTTCGGAAAATTCTGAATGTGAATGGACCAACTGGGAATGGAGATTCCACTCCGGATAAATCAGCTGCATACCTTCCAAAACATGTGGTACCACCATCAAAGCCGAAAGAAGCAACCAAGTCCAAGAGTTCAGAGTCGGCTCGTTTCTCCTCTGCATCGTCTGGGAAGCATCCCAGATAAGACAGCCCAGACCGGAACCAGGGTAAACGCCACCGAGCATCTCCCCCAAGACATCCAGCACAGCGTGACTACACCTCTCAATGGTCTGATCGCAGTCCAAGGAAGAATACAGGTCCATGCAGGGGCAGGGATTACTGAAACTGTATGTTGTAAATTGAAATTCATAACTGTTTTCGCAAGGACATCTTCGGTTACAACTGGGAAACTTACAAGTGAAATTCATAAGTGTTTTAATATGTACTTCGCGAGGACATCCTCGATTTCAACTGGGAATTTGTGCGCGATTCTGTGATCATTGTGGATTCATGGACTGTTCTAGTGCTCAGGTGAATTGTGTTGTGAACTTTGTTATTTGTGACCCATAGACACAGGTGGAACATCAGTCGTTTCGACTTTCCATGTGCCAAACAAATGAACTTTTCACCAACTGTAAATATGTTGAGAATTTTTTTATGTGATATTTTATGGACTTTGAGGTGAACGAGAACGTCTTTACCTCAAGTGGAGGATAGTGAGACGACCAGCATTTAACTTGCTGTTACATTTGCACATGATATGTATTGTTAAATTATTGCTGACCCATTCTTTGTTGAAATATATATCTGTTGTGTTCTATAAATATTTCCCCTGGTGTGTTTTCTTACAGTGGTTCAAAATTAAGCTCAAATTACAGTGCTAACGAATTTATAGCACATGGGCAGTTCTACTTGTATGTTGTTGTTGTTGTACTTCGTTTGTGCCATTTGGCCATGGTTTTGCGCTGAATGTCTTTAAATAATAGAGATACAGCGAAGCTAAAGTAATGCATTACCTTGATCACCCATCGCATGACAAGTTGTGATTTGATGTATTTCGGTAGTTATCGCTCAAAACAGCTGAGTATTTTACTCTGCATCAGACGAAGTCAGGCATGTTTGATTCATGAAATACTCTCAAGCCAGTTAGGTTGTATTTTTCACTTGTGATAAAGGTAAAGCTTATCTTTGATAAATAGATCACTGTGTAAACTATATTTATTATCTGTTTCCAGTAAGTGATAATTCTACAAATTCTCCGAATAGTTTCAGCGATATAATGTTTTCCTTGTCTTCGACATTTTGGGTTCGAGGCTGTGAACTGAAGTGTATAAAAGCGGGAGATTTGTATTATTCTGGGACTTGGTCCATATAATTGACCAAGTTCACACCTTTCTCTCCTGATTTCCTACAGACCCAAAACTTCTCTCACAGAGCTGCCACAGAAACCTGAGGTATGGCAATACTTCATATTCATTTACAGATAACTGCAGAACCAATTCTGATGTTAAATGTCCATAAATCCATAACTCTGCTTTGACTCCCTGTATCATGAGCCAGGATATTTATATCATACGAAATCATGGGGTTACTGTCAGATTGATGGACTAAATAGACGTTTCTCATATTGTTTCTCATCAAGTGAAGCTAGACAACAGCATTCTGGAGTATTGAAAGTTATATACAGCTAAAATTATTCTTGCATCCATTGAATTCATTGGGTACCTGATGTTTTAGATACTGTGTGTGTGTATCAGTGGTCAATCCCATGACTTCCTTGGGTCTTAACAGTATTCAACTGCAGCTGTCCCTATAGGTTTGAGTGAGCAACCCCATGCCTTCCTTGGGTTAATTGCTAATTGCCGTCATTTACATCTGACGACGATACAGCTCACCAATCTCCAATGTACGAGTTGTCACAGCGAAACAGCTCACCAATTACCAGTATACGAGTTGTCAGAGCATTTCCATCATAGCTCTCTAGATTTGTATCTAATACCGCTTATGCCGGTACTAGGGGCCGTGTGGTCATATCATTCAAGTTGCCACATGAACAGGTACGTACAATAAAAGCGTACCTGAGATACAACACATATCTCGAATCGTTAGATTCTTGGTATGCGCTTTAGAATAGGTTTACCAGAAGACTATTCTGTGAAGTCATATGATGCAGTCAGTATGTCGGCACCTCTTCCCACTTCCCTTAGGTGGCCCTCCACAGTTTCGTAGTAATGGCCCCTGTCTAATTTCATAATACGATAGACTGCCCTTGTTCTGCTACATCATAATTCTTCTTGTCTTCTTAATAGCTTATATCTATAATGCCATCCTATTCAGCATTATCAACGCTGCAAACGAGTACGTACAAATCGAGTGCTGGCTTCGTCTACACGCTGATCGGGATCATGGAGTAAAGTTTGTCCTGCCTCAGTTATGCCCCTTGGGTGTGCCTAAACATCGGGACTCATTTACGGGAAGAAAATCTGACAAAAACGGGCAGGTTGACACCACTTTTGTATGCCTTTTTAAGTTGAGACCGGACCAGGGAACGTGAGTAAGAAGTTTAATTGAAATCGCTCTTACAGATTTTTCTGGAAATTGAGCCGAATTTGACCATTTTTCGACATTTTTAAGGGGTTTTCTAGGAAAAATGAAGCAAGCATGGAGGAGAATGTTCGAGTTAAATTTTTCTATAACATAGCAGTGTTATATCTTAAAATAATAGTTTCATCATGCTCTTTCAGAAAATATATACATATAAGTGATTTGGGTTGAAGGTTTTGCGACAACTGGTGGCCGAAAAACGGACCCATAGTCTATTCCATGCCGAATAAAAGAATTTCCAGAGTGCACCCTTATATGTGTTGTAATTACAACAGTATTCAACTGCAGCCCCACACTAATGGTCCCAGTTAGGTACCCCACGGAGGCAATGTACAGATGTTGACAGTATTCAACTACAGCCCCTAATTGCTGGTCCCAGTTAGGTACCCCACGGAGACAATGTGTGGATGTCGACAGTATTCAACTGCAGCCACCGCCGTTGGCACTACAGAGGCATCTGAGGAAATATGCGGTTACTCTTGCGTTTATGCACTCAGTTCATCTTCAGAACCGACTAGCATTGGGTTATTAGGAAACAATTAAAAGACACACACAAGTCGATGCAGTTAAGAGCGTTATGTTACTTTAATTACATAAGGTACCTGACGAATACAACTGTGATTGCTACTCAAGCCTTACGGATATTGAACAGTGAATAAAAGATTTTATTGGTTACACCGAAATTATGGCCTTGAGTTCCTTTTCTTATAGGTTATGGAGATCTTCGCTATAGGGTCGATATATGAGTATGAGAGGGTAGTTCCATGCGTTGAAGCTAATAACTTGCAGTTTAATTCCCGATACCTTATCTTCTTCATATGTTGATTCCTGACATAGATCGGCCGTGTCTGGACTTCACGCAAGCTTAAGCGAAGCTATAATCGCTACAATATTAACCCTGATAATTTCTGCTTTCTGTACTACTAAACTGGATTTCCTTGACATTTACTTCCCCGGAATTGAGAAACTACACTATCTCGACAACAACAACAACATTCTCATTTCTATGACTCCGTGTGACCAGTAAAATGGTGCGTGTCAGGAGTGGGATTCGATCCCACGCCCGCGTGTAAAGACCAGTATACCCATACGCCGTGGAAGGCAATTTCATAGATCTTGAGACTGGCGCCTTAGACCATATGACCTCTGTGACGTCACTCCCGGTTCCGATCACGTGACCGGAAGTGAACTTTGACCTCTGCGCACCATTTTTATCCGTAAGGTTAAATTCGTTATTTTTGTTTGTTAAATTTCCCTTTCCATAACTCATTTCCACAGTATTTTGGTCAGCTAATTATCTAGAAGTCCTACTCATTTACATTAATCTACCCTCTTCTGATCAAAACCATGCAAACATCCGTATTTTTGTTTCTAATTATAATATATACATATGAAAGTGTACTCAACGCAGACACTTCGCTCAGACACCCGCCGTGAAGTGATCAGCACAGGTGTGAACAATTCTCAGCTGATCAAGTTTTAGCAAGTTTTTAAAGTGGATTTTAAACCGCCTTGAGGAATAAACTTAGTGTAATAGTTATCCACAATAAACAGGAATTTGAGTAGGTCCCATAGGACAAATTAAAAATGTATTTGACAATAGAATTCAAGAAAAAAAATTAGGATTAATTCATAAGATGTATAGCTGGATACATTTTGCCGATTTCTAGAGACGTTCTGTTTAATAATCCTACAGAGAAGCAACACATTTCATTATTGGTCGACTATCCCAGACTATTCGAGTATTTCTTGAAAGCGCTCGAGCTCTAGCTCATAGCAATTCATACATCAACCTTAAAGCCTACATTCAGGAACGCCAGAGGTTGAAGGAACCTGTACTCCATAGTATTAGAAGTTAATATATACGAAAACAATTTATCTTTGTTTTAGACGGGAATATCTCCAACCGGGCCATCGTCCTTGAAGGAATGCGGAGGAATCATTCATCATAAGTACGCAGAAACTTATTAAATATAATGTCTGAAAAAGATGTTGCCAATCCTGGAAAAGTGAAGTATAACAGAAATATATTGACGCGAGGAAGCCTCGTTACTTAAATCAAGGCTATGACGTAGATGAATCCAAATAAATGGACAAGAAAGATTATATTCCAAACATGGAAATAAGGTTACGTCAAAAATAATTTTGTTATCACGATATGATGGATGATTATATCCAGTGCTAAATTTTAAGACAGCTGATCAGCTTCAGTTTACAATATAATCTCACTCAAAAACACCAAAAGACATCAATTAACATCTAGTCATCGATATCAACTTCTTCAGGAAAAAATATATAGATGCATTTTGCCAGCACTTTATGATGGATGTAAATTTTAGCGTTAGATAATATGTCACAATTCAACTCGACGCTTGTGTCCACAGAATACACCCAAATGCATGACACATTCGGTTTCCTAAATAGCACAAGTGCATACATCCCATAAATTGTTTTGGCAGAGTGAATGATCAGCTTTCTATTGATGATGATCCAACGGAATTCCCGTGCTAAGCCACCTGTCCACATGCTCCCCGTGTCTCAATGCACTCCAGTCTCTGCTACCAATCACCCTCTATCACTGACTCACTTACTCACTGTATCATTCATTGACTTACTCATTTAGTCACTCACTGACTCACTCATTGACTTAATCATTTTCACTCATCCGTTTACCCTTGCTCATTTATTAACCCTCACTCATTTACTCACCCTCACTGACACAGCCTCACTCAGTCAATCACCCTCACTCACACACCCTCACTCATTCATTCACCCTCACTCACACACCCTCACTCAGTCACTCATTCTTGTCTAGTATTCACTCACTCATCCTCGCTCACCCTCACTCACTCATACGCCGATACCCACTCAGGAGTTTAACTCTTCAAAATATTAGGCATACAAATCTTTGATAATGTGTCATCTGTTCTTGCGATAATATTTATTATGAAGTGAGAGCGTTATTTGTTACCGGTGTGGAGGGTAAGAATACCCGGTGGATAACAGTGTCCGGCCCCTATCTTCTAACCCAGCTAGGACACATTTCTTCACATTGGGGACAAGTGTCCATCCTTGATTGTAATAGAAAAAGATATGAAAAGGGACAATAATCACCAGGACATTCTTATCCATCACACCAGTATATTTGAAGCGTTGAAAAGCCTTTTAAATATCCACTTTTTAAAGGAAATCGAAATACATGACACATATGCATCGTACCGGTAGTTGTATATATGTATGTTCATGTAGGTAATGGACATTGTAATTGTATTTTAAAAGTAAGGGTACACGAGACCGACACATTAATTGAAATAGCAACAAACTGTTGGCCGAACTGTTGACAAAATTAATTCTCGAAACAGCTTCTCTCTTGTTGGACACGATCTTGTGTTTTCATTATTTTTATTTCATACATATTTGAAATTGATGCTAAATGTCATACGAAATATGTCTTTCGATAATTATTTTATGGACGACGGCTGAATATTGAATGTCGGTTCTGACGTCTGTTACTTGATCAGTTGCTGTTCATCATATTGCATTTGCCGTTCCATTTAGGTTACCGGATTCTAGATGAGCTGTTCGTCATATTTGAGACTATATTGACGATGTCTGGTGTGAAACTTCAATCCCTTACAACATGGGGACTACGTGTGGGAAACCATTCAACCAAGTATTGAAAAGAAGCAAGTATATTGCACGCATACTGTACCCGATTGACGGTATCATACATGACGGACCTACCGAAACTACACAGTACCGGTATCTGCTTAGTTTTGGCAGAATGTTGTACCCAGTATCGGTAATGTCAGAAGTGGTTCATCCACTTCTGGTAATGTATATAAAGTGAATACATGTGAATTGGCGCACCGGTATGCCCCCATGCTAAAGGTTACAAATACGTGTATATTTTTTTCTTCGGTTCAGGCATCGTTTGTAGGCTGTCTCCACAGTTCCGGTATTGCGGAGGCAGTATTTATACTGTGAAAACCATTAACCTGCACCTCACCTATCTGACGTCACTGTCACAGTCAACCGGTGAGATAAATCAACATTTTAATGAGTCAAAACTTCCTATGTCAAATAAAGGTATGACGCTGTTTAGGCCTACATGTGTGTGAATACGGTGTAAATGCATAGACTTGCATCGATGTCTGATACACTGTTAATTCATGATACAGGTGACAGTTGATAATTTATCATAGACATTGTTAAGCCGTCGAATACGACTGCGCCCTGACACATTATGGCACTAAATAGATAGATTGTTTTAAGAATCTGTATCTTTTACTGTTGTTGATAGGCTGTGAAGGAATACTTTATATCAAATGCGAGGTGGAGGACATATTTATGTTTGGTGAGTACGATATTCGGGGCAAGGGGTGGAGGTGACTGTATATACGGGAGTCGTATGGCCAAGATCTTTCGGGGATGTTAAATTTCTCGTCTTCATTTTTTACACAATTTAGTCCTTTTTCAGTTTCAATGAAGTAACAATATTTCACAACAACCGAAGTTAAACATGCAGCATCATCAACCACCTCGCTGGGGGTCTAATAACACCCCAGCCACCAGTCAGATTTTTGGACCGGATTCGGGGCCTTCGCGCACATCGCCGGAAGTGACATATATAGATATAGTAAAATAGATGTTTACCGAACATTTCGATTACTTTTCAAGTCTGCATAATACCTCTGTTGACCTAGCGTTAAAAAGAATTATCTGGAGATAATTTTCCCTGTTTATCTGGACAGAGCATATGAAAAGTAGTTCGCTCATGTGCAACACTAAAGAAGTTGTTCGGCCGGATTCAAATTGAACCGTGCGTTGGTTGGTTTCCCCTATACGCCATAGCAACGTAGTAAAGGTCAACTTCCGCTATTGGTGGCAGGGATGGTAATGGAGCCTGCGACATGGAGCATGCGCTGTGGGGAGGTTGCAGCATCATCAGCATGAGGCCAACCATAAATTTGAAACCCAACCGAATAGGTCTGGTGGTAGTAAAGCTTGATTTAACACGGTTGATTTAACACCTACACTGTTATCTGGTGGGGTTCTTCCACCACAGCAACAGGCCTGAAACATGATGACATATTGACCCACTTTTATCCCATTATGTAATGTAGGCCTCCACATCCATGACAATTAAATGGCAGATGGGGATCGTAATACGATTCAGTTAGCCTGTCACCTCCCTTCATGTAACATGACATCAACTTAATTGCCAGAGCAAGTTGCCTGGACTGGCACAGTCGTAAGCGCATGCTTTCATTTGGTTTATCGGGTTACATATAGGACTTCACATCTTGCAGTAAATGAACTGTGCGTTGACAATTTAATTAGTTTCGTGTTACATAAGCGATGTTAGATATCTGGATAAATGATCACATGTCATGCAGATGACGAATGAATGCACAAATCATCACGTGATTGAAAGATATATAATACGTCACCAGGGGTTAGGTCCATTGTCTTAAATGACTCCATAGCAATTGTCCATATACATGCAGTGCACCAAGAACTAGCATAGTTGTTGGACAGCTTGGTCTAACCGCGATATTAAATCCTTCTGCGCCAATCCAGTCAAATTCAAACAAAGTCTCGACAGATATTTTCCTGGGTCTGGCTTTGTGGTGTGAGTACAGTGGGCGATAACATCTTATGTGTCATCCATGGTCAACCAATGGCAACTCTCTGACAGGTATCACCTTCATTTTAGTAGCCATCTTTCCCTTGTGACAGTGTAGGGGGCACTCCAGGGATTCTTCCATTTGGCAAGGAATAGACCCGTTTTTCGTCAGATTTTCTCTCCGTAAATGAGTCCTGATTTTTAGGCATACCCAAGGGGCATAACTGAGGCAGGACAAAATTTACTTCATGACCCCGATAACCGTGTGGACGAAGCCAGCCATCGATCTATATATGCTCGTTTGCAGCGTTGATAAAGCTGAACAGGACGGTATTATAGATATATACTAGTAAGAAGGCAAGAAGAATCATGATGTAGCAGAATACTGACACTCTATCCTATTATGAAATTAAACCGGGGCCATTTGCTACGAAACTGTGAAGGGCCACCTTAAGGAGCAGGGAGTTTTTTTGCGAAATTAATTATTCACATTTGTCGTAATCTGGGAGTCTTCGCGAGTATGACAGTATACAACACTTGCAAGTTATACATATTATTATGGGATATCCGGCCGATAACTTTCTCCCTACCCTATCTTTATTTTGATCACTTTTGCCAACTCAAGCAGGATTTTCGAGAACGAAACTCAAAATTAACCCATTTACTCTTAATAATGGACATCCATTCGGCAATATGAAGACCGTGGTTGCTTTTCCACTTTCCAATGATACCAGAAAAGCGGGGGAAAATGCAAATGAGAGATGTAACCAATTCAAATTATTGGTAATTTTGCACAAAATTTTCACCTAGAAACATAGGAAATGCTTCAGAAACTTGAGGAATATTTCATAAAACCACAATAATAAATATCCCTTCCATCCAATTTGGACTGTAAATGAGTTCTGTTGTAAAGAAAGTAGTTCTGGCAAATTTATATCATTGTGATAGAACCTGGGTGTGCCATAATATTTACCGAAATCTTATTCCAGGGGGAGATAACTCCTGTATGCAACAGAGTATACAATACATTCAATGTTATACCACTGTACACACTGTGGATTCTTTAACTCAAACACCTGGTCTTCTTTTCACCGGACTCCGAAAATAGCTCCTCAGGTGCAACTAGGCAGTCAAAATTAAACAGTCTGGCGTAATGACACATTTCCGCTCCGTAATGGAGTCTACGTTAAGATAATGCATAAACTGCACTATTATGCCTTTAAGGGTGCACCCCAGGGATTCTTCCATTTGGCAAGGAATAGACCATCGGTCCACTTTTCGACCTCCAATTGTCGTAAAATTTTCAACCCAAATCACTTATATATGTATATATTTTCTGAAAAATGTTATAGAAAAATAAATCTCGAACATTCCCCTCCAAGCTTGCTTCAGTTTTCCTAGAAACCCCCTTAAAATGTTGAAAAATGGTCAAATTCGGCTAAATTTCCAGAAAAATCTGTAAGAGCGATTTCAATTAAAATTTTTCTCATGTTCCCAGGTCCGGTACCAACTTGAAAAGGCGAAAAAAAGTGGGGGGCAACCTGACCGTTTTTCGTCAGATTTTCTCTCCGTAAATGAGTCCTGATTTTTAGGCACACTGAAGGGGCATAACTGAGGCAAAATTTACTCTATGACACCGATACCCGTGTAGACGAAGCCAGCCATCGATCTGTATATGCTCGTTTGCAGCGTTGGTAAAGCTGAACAGGTTGGTATTATAGATATAAACGTTTAAGAAGGCAAGAAGAATTATGATGCAGCATAACACGGACAATCTATCGTATTATGAAATTAACCCGGGACCATTGCTACGAAACTGTGGAGGAACACCGTAGGCTCGTCGTTTGCTCCTCAAGCAGCGTCACTGATTGGATTGAGATGTTCAGTGACTTCCGGCTGATTGGCTGAACAGATGCAAGCTGTATACAACCTCCGTACTCACCTGCGAACTTTAGCTATAAAAAATGTCCGAGCCTCGACCATTCCACTATGTAATCATGTATAGGAACCTATGAATATAAAGAAGTACACGTTTTTCAAAGGCAATTTTCAAACCATACCATATACATGTGATTTCTTTTGCATTTCAGCAAATTTGACGACACACTTCCGTCAAACGATGCCATTGCTTCTAAAAATCAAGAAGTGGATTTAGAGTGAGTTAATCATTGATCAGTACAGGCCAACATAGATATTTTACTAAACTATGACGGATCACTTCGCTATATCAATGGAGCAAGCATGCAGATTATCACGACCCAAAGATAAGGACGTCAAACTTACAGGATCCAAAGACCCAGAAACTACACTTCAAGGACCCATCACTGGGATACATGCATGTACTGGGTGCAAAGATTCAGATGTAGAATCAAATGAAATGTTGTTATCAGACGATGATGATCCGTTTTCCCGGTATAATAATATATTTTGGACCCGCGTGTCTCTACGAAATTCTAGAAAAGCCGGTTATGCAAAGTCTGCGGTGTCCAGTGAGATAGATACTGGATATACAAGACGCTACTCCAGGAATTCGTCTCGGAGAAAATCAAGGCGAGACAGAAGATTGGGTGACCCCACAAACAGTCAACCACAAAGCCACCCCAAAAGTCACCCGGACAGTCACCCTGAGGCTCACCCGAAAAGCCGCACTATTGGCCTCCCTACACAAGTTTCATGCGACTTGGAGGATGATGTGTTTTGGGGAAACCCCGTGATGATCTGCGTCGAGGATTCTGAAGGCAACTCACGACTCCCGGTGTCTGTTACGTCCAGCAACTCGCTAGACTCTACGACCAGTTCTTCACCAAACCCTTATAACAATTTTAACCACAGTATCCACACAATGCTGGTATCTCCCTGTTGCATTGTGTTTTTCTTCCTCTGCTGTATACCAGCCGTATATTATATGGAGCTGTCAGATAAACGGTTCCAGTGTGGTCAGAAGGGCGCGGCTCAACGTTACGCTAGACGCTCAACGCTTTTATTCATGGTTGGACTCGCGTTAACTCTCGGGCTGTCGGCTCTAGTTCTGTTCCTGGTCATATTCTTCACGGCTCAATAGATGACACAACATTAATAGGTAGAATTGAGCTGATCAGAGTTGATACTTAAAGATTACGGTCAGAGAGGTTCAAGCGACTGTAACTGACAAGACACTCAAAGTGACCAAGAGGACAACGTAAGTGCCGAGGAAAAGCGAAGTAATTAAAGTATTCAAATTTACCGCTTCAAGGGTCCAATTCTGTAACTGTATGTTTGCCTGATATAAAAATTCATAATCAAATGCAAAAATGGTGATAAAATTGTTCTTCGGGCCCCTAAATAAGCTTTTAAAATGGGCTATCAGACAAGACGTATAGAGATACCCACTTAATTACAAGCGCCTGGTCCGTCATTCATTATTCAGCTGTCGTCCATCAAAGAATCTCTACGTCCATAATACAAAGAACTGTTTCATATAACAACATATTAACACCAAATTAAAAGAAACAGCAATCATAGTATACATAAACGCAGTCTAGTTTCCTGCAAGAGAGAAGCGGTCAACAGTTTTCCCGATGTGATGGATAAGAATGTCCTGGTGATTAATGTCCCTTTTCATATCCTTTTGTATTACAACCAAGGACGGACACTTGTCCCTAATGTGGAAAAAGGTGTCTCCTAGCTGGGTTAGAAGACAGGGGCCGAACACTGTTAGTCATCGGACATTCTTAGCCTTCACACCGGCAAGACATCATGATGTTCCAAAAAAAAAAAATCAAATCCGTATCGCTGATCAGCATTCTTAATCCATATGGTTTTCTTTTAAATTCGTTATCCGGAGAATGATGTATCTCAGTGAGTCACACTTTGATTGTGACTGTTCATATGAACCCCTGGATTAGTCGGCGAGCACTGGAGGTGGGTCACTCATGTTTATATAACACATGCTGATCCGTTGATTAAGTAATTAACGTTCTTTAAACTTCTGAACAAATAATACTGAAAGTGCAGTAGCACCTTGTTTACAGGGGGATATTCAAGGTGGTGAAGAGAAAAACAATGGGTCCAATAAAAGATATGTAATAAAAGATATGAACTACGGTACATTGACGGTTAAACTCAATCTTAAATCCAACACTATAAATGTGAATTGCCTCGTCGAATTTGACAACATCGTAAGAACCGACACGTTCTCTGCGACTATTCCACCTAACATGGATACGGACCAGATTTTCACTGTGCTGGAGAGCCATCCGTGGACACAGACCATCTTTCAAAGAGTGTTTGCCCGAGATGTGTTCCCGCTAGATCGTGTGTACCCCGCTGCATACGTGCTCAACACAGAACCACTGAATCGTCCCGAGGAGCATTGGGTGGCCGTGTACTTAACAGAATTACGAGCGTCCGGACGACCAGGCGAATACTTTGACCCGTACGGTCTGCGACCCCTCCATCCCGACCTGAAATGCTTGATGGACGAAGGCACAGATTCATAGGAGGCATAGGCACCGAGGCCGAGGACGGGGATGTGCTGCTGTATGACTGTATCGACCATTTCAAAGTACAAGCCCCGTTCTGGGCTTAAGTTCTCACGTGGTTGTTCTCACGTTATTGTTGTTGAATAAAAAAACTCCCTGCTTTATATGTTTTTATTGATACAAGACAGAGTCAGGAACCCGCATGCACCAGGTGCCTGTCTCGATTCATTGTAGTGTAAGGCTTTAAGCAAGCCGGGTGTTGATCCTTTTTACGGGTTCCCCACGTTGTCGAAAGGAGAGACAGGTCATGGCGTACACATGGCAGACCGATTTGAACCGGTTGTACTGAAAATAGTTCGGTGGCTCGCCTTATAAAAGCGAGCATACTGCCTCATTTCAGCAGGCACTCTGTCATGATGGTCACGTGTACGACCTGCCCCAACCCATGGATGTCGATCCATCGCCTCGAGTTGAAGAGCCAATGGAGATTGATATCAGTGTGAAGGAGCTCTTCCATCTATCTTCCTGGCCTCCCAATGGGGTTATGGCGTAAACCGTTTTGAACCGGTTATCCCAGCAATAGATCGTCAGCAAGGGGAATTCTCAGGAATACAAGAGTGGAACGGGTTTGAACTGGTTGTGTTCCAGCTAGCCCTATTAAGGAAGCGTGCTGACCCAGTTCATCAGACACTATCAAGAAGTTCACCTGTACGACCTGTTGGAATTCCTTTATTCGTCTGGATAATTTATCGCGCCATGAATCTGCCAGTCATGATACCATCGCGCAGTATACCTGTACACCTGGGGCATTTACAGCGTCATGAACGGTTACCGCCATGGATCAGCAGCCAAGGAGGAATGCCAGACCACTTCAATGGCCTGTATCAGTTTCAGCGTCACCAACGCGTATAATGCGGGAGCCCATGGAAGGACCACCTACCTCATTGAATTGAAGTGCACCACTCATCCCACCTATCACACCAGACAGTCGGCTGGGGTTGTAAAACGGGTCACTAGCGCACTCCTCAATGTTTTCAATACAAGTGAAGGAAGACCTCGGAGGTTAGGTTGGGAAAAGCGCGAACGAGATGCTCCTTCACCCTGAAGTGGGCTACACCGATGCTCGTGGGACTCGCAAATGAACGGATAGATCAATTATAGCGTCCCGCAAATGCTCACTGCGATCCGCGTCCGTACAATGCATTTTGAGGGGGCTTCGATACCAGTTCGAGACCAAGTCTCACCCCTACTGTGACACGCCTTTCTTATCCCCCGCATGCACGTGTGTACATGTCCTTTCTCTGCTACGCTCAGCGTGTGCCTATCACCGGGCCTACGTTACTCCATCGCCAATCAACGTAAATACCACTCCAGTCATATTCTGCAAATAACACGTACTTGAGAGAGTCAAGACGACACCCTGCACGATCCATTTGGACTACGACCAAATGCACTCCTGCATATCCTCTACTACTCCTCGACTGCGCGTGCTCACCGTGACATCCCTTCTGGTAATAGCCTTATCCTTTCTATACCACGAGAGCGTCCCTGCACAACCCATTTTGACTACGGGTGGTTAATCTTTCTTCCAAACACGCCTCTGTGAACCCTCAAATTCCTATTTTTCTCCATTTGATCGTAGTATACACCACGTGAGCGTCAGGAAAACATCCAATGGGACCAGAGATGACCCACCTATCACCCAAACACGTCCCTGCATACCCCAAAATGCCATATTTCGCTATTACTCCTCGATTGCGCATGCGCGCCGTGGAATCATTTCCGGTAGAAACCACGGCAATCGTATTCTACACCAAGAGACGCATTAGGACAACAGATGGCGCATGTATCGTTAAAACACGATCCTTTGCAAGCTTCCTCTACTATACGCCTCCACTGCGTATGCACCATAACGTCATTTCCGGTAAATCCACCCCAGTCTTAGTGTACAGCGTAAGCCTGCTTGAGGGAACCCCACACCCTACCTTGTAAACATAATTTTTCAGACTGGCATTTAAAAACGAGTAGCGTGCTCAGTGAACTTCTATTCTCGGCTATAGGCCTACCAGCTCCCACCGACTTTGAAAAGACCAGGACATTCGGATGGCGGAAACAATTTGTGATTGGAGGGGCCACTATCATAGCGCAACAGGCGAGGGTCGAGGGGCCGCCTAGGCCCCGGAAGCTCCAGTGGTCTTACATGGCCGGAGACGCGTTCTAGCGTATTTCCGAACAATAAAACAAGCCTGTGTAAACTCTATTTTTTTGCCTGTTTTGTTGTTTAATTCTCACCTTTTTTTCAAATATTCGCCGTTAAGCAAATGATGTTCGAAAGTACAAATAATTTAAATATTAAATATCATTTCAATCGAAATACAAGCGTCAAGTCCGTCATTCAATATTCAGCCGTCGTCCAATAAAGAATTTCCGCGTCCATAATCCAAAGACCTGATACATATCACAGCATTAGCACCAAATTCAAGAAGAAGAAAAATTCATAGTATGCAAAAAAAAATGCATAGAAGAAGCGGTCAATAGTTGCCGGCATCATTGCCGGCAAGACATCAGGAGGTTCCAAAAGTATCAAATCCGTATCGGATCGATATTCTTAATCCATATAATTTTTCGTTGTAAAGTTATCTAGAGTATGATGTATCTGTCACGTAAGAGGTGACTAACTGCATGGGGCGCACGATCCCGGATGTGAAAAGGAATAGAACCCCACCCTTGGGATCCGGGTGTCAAAAGGAATAGGACCCTACTTGTGAGGTTTCTGAGTGTGAAAAGGAATAGGAACCAAACGTCGTGATATGACTGAAATAGTATTGAAAGCGACGTTAAATCATATTCATTCACTCACTCACCCTGTCACGCTTTGATTGTGTCGGTTCATATGAACATCATGAGCATCTTATAATGTATTTGTTGTGAATACGAACTTGCATTCAATAAATACATCCTCGTGTGGGCCGTTTTTTTTATCATCTGGCGGTCACATAGTTCATCATTTTCCAACAGATGAATTGCTAGGGCTATTACATTATCGCTCTGAAATATTTGTATCTAATACCGTTAAAGCTGGTGCTAGGGTGGTCATGTCATTCAATATGTTCACATGAACGGCTACAATAAAAGCGTGGCTGGGAAACAAATCATCACAGAGATCACCTTACAATTTTTTAACTAACGGAAACAGATTGAATAATAAAAAGTTCAGTAGATTTCAAGCTTTACGTGTGAAAATACATTTACATCTCTTTAATGGTTTTCAGTGCCCTTGTCCAGGACCAAAACAACTTTTCGAATCGCATTATTTTCCCAACAATACAACAATTTTTTTATACTATAGTACTATAGTAGAAAGGTAGCATTTATGTAGTTTACGGTAATTCAACTCAAGACCAACACCTTCTCTGCACAAGATAATAATGATTCTATGTCATTCTCCTGAGCATAACCGGTACAAAGACGAATAAATAGCGTCTCTCCATCGCGTTGTTATCTAAATATATGAGACAACACATTTTGGGTATCGGCAATCTGATGAATGTACTATTCCGGTTTTCTTGTTTCACATTATATTCTATGACGGTTGATCGGTGATTTTCTTCATTGATAGACATTAAACCACCTCAGCTTCGTTGTGTGAATCGGAATTGCATTGCTGTGACACACCAACACACTCCGTGGCAGTGATTCTGTATCCCGTAATCAAGGAATCAAAATTTGAAATGACAAGAAAAATTTAGACATATTTTGTTTACACATGTAATTTTTTGTTTAAATTATATCCCAGTGTGATATATAGTCAATATTCAAGAGGTACAAAAAACCCCTCAAAGTATGTGCTCATATTTTCACATCATGATCAAAGTTACTTTATCTAGATAAATTCTACCAAAAGAAAATAAATTAAGACCCTTTAAACATGCCGTTATGGCTTTGTTCACCCTCAGTAAACTTTTATCATTGTTGCTCACACAGACTAATCTGAAGGATGATACCACATCTTTCTTTCTTCTGCTGGGTTATTGCACCAGGCTGACTTAATTGGTTGATGTAGGATATTCCTACGAAGTAGGCTACAGATCGCAAATTGTCCGGTAATGAGTCAGTCAGTCAGTCCATCCGAATCCTTTCGTCGGCAAAATAAGGAGAACCGTTGACATTAGAACCTTGATTTTTGGCATGAACGTGCATTAGGGCATTGTTACCAGCAAGTTCTGAGCTGATCGAATTCTGATGAAAATTTGATTTATAATTAATTTTTTATTATTTATTGATGACTCGAGTGCACTGTCATGCCCATCGGGAACCCTTGGCTGTATGCTTCACTGTGACTTTTAAGCGCCTGGGACTAACTTCGGCCGCCCAGCACTAAAGCAAAACAAAAAATGATGCGCCCAGCACTCGAAAATATCAGTAACTTTAATGGTACTTGCCAAAATATGTCGGCATTATACGTTTCCAGGTAGCTCCGCCATGTTTTCCCTAATAGTCCACGCTTCCCAAACATCTGCCGTAAATTGTTCGAAATATTCGGGAACCCTCGTGATCATGCTGGTCGCTGTTAGCCGGTGGTATTGCGGAAGGCTACCGAAATCCCAGAATCTCGCGTCAGGCGAGCTGTATATGCCACGATGCATGAAGGAAGCAAATCATTTGATCGGAGAATGGAAGTTGTTATTTCGTCTGCTGCGAAGTTTTACCGAGCCACGAATATCACTTGACATGTATTTTATAAATCATTGTCATGAAGCGCCAAGCAACTTTGAAAAACTTCTTTTCACAGAAGCGTCAGAGGTCCAATGAAGGTAAATCTTTTGTTGGCTTTCGGTGGTCGTTGTTGTTGTTCTAAAACGTCAGCTTCCAAAAAATATTTTAATTATATCTATATTAAAAGCGCACATGCATGTGTGCGCTCGCTCGTACGTCGTAATCAGTCTATTAGATCTACATGTACTATGAGATATCTATAATACGGCCAGTTTAACAGTACACTTGAATCTAGAATTAAACTAGAGATTCCTGAGTAATCTATTTTTAGCCTAACTGACCATACATTGTAATGTTGACACACATTCCGATGGTATCCGTTTTCACTCATTTGCTGGTCTTGGAATTCCGTTGAGATTGAAGGCATATTATATTGCACGTTTTATGTATCCAGCCTATACAACATTGCATAATTTCTTCAGTTCAGTCATTAGTTAAAAAATGTTTTACCTCAAAAAGAAATAAAAAATGACTGGATTTTATGAGAGAAATTACTAAATTTAGACACAACAATGACCCTATTATCTGTTATTACTGAAGAAATCGATAATAAAATCATCGTTGTGTTTTAAATTCAGTAACCTATAACCAGTTGTTTATTTTGTTCGTGTGTGCTTTATTGTTCATTGATTATTATTATGTACTCTCTTCAGACGAGGTACCTTGAAGTTGAATGCCAACTAAATATATCCATGGAGAATGGCTCTCTAGTGATGCCTGATTTGATTCTTGCATTCTAACAAATCTCTGATCTTGACCTTTCTCACTTCAAATTTGTGTTTCTTTCCCAGTTTCCTGTCTTATTTGGGACTAGAAACATTTACTTCTCAACTGCTCTGACAGAGCACCATTCCCTACGCTAATTAAAAAAAAATCGCCTAATTTCGAGAGGGGGGGGGGGTACCCCGCTCTCTCGGACTCTCCCCCCAACACCTCGTGCTGTACTGCTGGGCTGATCAATGTCCATGGTAATAGAAAATGAGGGCGATAATAGTTGCTACGCTAACGATTCACCAGCGGTGACATCTGGAAAAGTTAATAGTTCCCACTGTCAATTAGAGACGCTATATAAATTCTCTCATGGTAGCACACAGGGCCCCCAAGTCATCTCGAGTTTGAGTACACACTTAAATTATATCAAACCCTATTTAGTAGGTCCTGTGACGTTAGTCACACTGCCATGTTCCTACGAAGTAGGCTACAGATCGCAAATTGTCCGGTAATGAGTCAGTGAGTCAGTCAGTCCATCCGAATCCTTTCGTCGGCAAAATAAGGAGAACCATTGACATTAGAACCTTTATGTTTGGCATGAACGTGCACTAGGGCATTGTTACCAGCAAGTTCTGAGCTGACCGAATTCTGATGAAAATTTGATTGATAATTATTTTTTTTATTATTTATTGATAGCTCAGCGAGTGCACTGTCATGCCCATTGGGAACCCTTGGCTGTATGTTTCACTGTATACATTGTATATAACACAGTACAAAACGTGATGGGATAATGAAATAGGAAATGCTAATTTTCCATCATATGTTAGTGCATTTATCTACACTGCTATTACCAACTTGCCATTCTTAATACACACAAGTCAGTATATTGTTATAGATATATGTAAACTGTGGCCTTTAACGTGTATCCTATTTCACATCCAAACATTTCATCACAGACCAAATCAGGCTTCAAATTTAGGTCAAATTGCCACTGGTGGTGAAATATCCTACATCAACCAATTAAGTCAGCCTGGTGCAATAACCCAGCAGAACAAAGAAAGATGTGGTATCATCCTTCAGATTAGCCTGTGAGCAACAATGATAAAAGTTTACTGAGGGTGAAACAAAGCCATCCTGCAAGCCACCCAAGGAATTGATCAGCTTGTGTTGGGACATTTTGTTGGTATCATGTAAGTTGTTTAATAGTTTACTCATTCAAATCTCCATACCATATTTTCTGTTATTCAACAGACAAATTTCTTTACCGGTTTAATTGTTTAAGTTTTACTGGGTTTCAACTGCTACAGATAGTAACATAATACGGATACTGTAGAAATGGGTAGTGTGAATTTAATTATTCTATGTTGAGTACAATTTGTTCATATGAATGGTGGAATGTCTGGACTCTCAAATGAAAGTGTGTTATATATGTACATATCTCAAGCATGTCAGGTTTGAGGTCAACAAACATGGTTGCAATTAAGATATAATCAAAGAAATTTCGTGACAATTATTGAATCTAAGTAGGCCCCTACCTAACAAAATTAGCTTAATAAAAAGGCCTTCCTGGCGTAAATTGTTTTCTTTTGAGAGAGAATGGTATTTCTTTCTGAGTTAATAATTTCCTGTATAGAGATAGGTTGTTCAAGGAGGCTTTGTTTTTGCCGCTGTTGACGGCATATTTAAAGGGTCTTAATTTATTTTCTTTTGGTAGGATTTAACTAGATAAAGTAACTTTGATCATGATGTGATATGTCTAAATTTTTCTTGTCATTTCAAATCTTGATCCATTTTGATTCCTTGATTAGGGAATACAGAATCACTGCCACGGAGTGTGTTGGTGTGTCACAGCAATGTAATTCCGATTCACACAACGAAGCTGAGGTGGTTTAATGTTTATCAATGTAGAAAATCACCGATCAACCATCATAGAATATAATGTGAAACAAGAAAACCGGAATAGTACATTCATCAGATTGCCGATACCCAAAATGTGTTGTCTCATATATCTAGATAACAACGTGAAGTAGAGATGCTATTTATTCGTCTTTGTACCGGTCATGCTCAGGAGAATGACATAGAATCATTATTATCTTGTGCAGATAAGGTGTTGGTCTTGAGTTGAATTACCGTAAACTACATAAATGCTACCTTTCTACTATAGTACTATATATAAGAATTTGTTGTAATATTGTTGGGAAAATAATGCGATTCAAAAAGTTGTTTTGGTCCTGGACAAGGGCACTGAAAACCATTAAAGAGATGTAAATTTATTTTCACACGTAAAGCTTGAAATCTACTGAACTTTTTATTATTCAGTCTGTTTCCTTTAGTTAAAAAATTGTAAAATTAAATCGGCGATCGTTGTTTATTTTTGGAATGAAGGCGCATTAGGAGACTGTTACCAACAAATTCTGAGCTGACCTACTTTTGATGAAACTTTCTGGTGATTTTTGATGAAAATCACTGGCGATTCTGACTTGGGCAGTGCCCATCTTAATATAGGCAGGATTTCAACTGTGGGTGGGGATTTCCAAGAGTTCAGTTCGCGTCGGAGTCCTAATGCCTACTCTACTTCGTAGGTCCTGTGACGTTAGTCACACTGCTCATGTTTCAACATCAGTGGGCAATTTGACCTGAATTTGTACAAATAGCAGTGTAGATAAATGTACTAACAAATGATGGAAAATTAGCATTTCCTATTTCATAAAACAATTACGGATGGCATATCCCACCAGATTTTGTACTGTGTTATATATACAGTGAAACATACAGCCAAGGATTCCCGATGGGCATGACAGTGCACTCGCTGAGCCATCAATAAATAATAAAAAAAATAATTATCAATCAAATTGTCATCAGAATTCGGTCAGCTTAGAACTTGCTGGTAACACTGCCCTAATGCACGTTCATGCCAAAAGTCAAGGTCCTAATGTCAACGGTTCTCCTTATTTTGCCGACGAAAGGATTCGGATGGACTGACTGACTGACTGCCTCACTGATTACCGGACAATTTGCGATCTGTAGCCTACTTCGTAGGAGAAAACAATTACGGATGGCATATCCCATCAGATTTTGTACTGTGTTATATATACAGTGAAACATACAGCCAAGTGTTCCCGATGGGCATGACAGCGCACTCGCTGAGCCATCAATAAATAATAAAAAAATAATTATAAATCAAATATTCATCAGAATTCGGTCAGCTCAGAACTTGCTGGTAACAATGCCCTAATGCACGTTCATGCCAAAAATCAAGGTTCTAATGTCAACGGTTCTCCTTATTTTGCCGACGAAAGGATTCGGATGGACTGACTGACTGCCTCACTGACTCCCTGATTACCGGACAATTTGCGATCTGTAGCCTACTTCGTAGGAATATTTCATTACCATACAGAGAACGGAGAGTCGAGGACTATCTCGCTTCGGCAAAAGTCTTATCTTGAAAACGTTAGCCATCAGTAAACTTGTTTATTTAGTCAGTGTCTTGGACATTCCAAAAGATTATGTTAAGAAATTTGAGAAAGAAATGTTTACACATGGCAGTGTGACTAACGTCACTGGACCTACGAAATAGGGTTTGAGATAATTTAAGTGTGTACTCGAGAGATGACTTGGGGGCCCTGTGTGCTACCATGAGAGAATTTATATAGCGTCTCTAATTGACAGTGGGAACTATTAACTTTTCCAGATGTCACCGCTGGTGAGTCATTAGCGTAGCAACTATTATCGCCCTCAGTTTCTATTACCCTGGAGAATGATCAGCCCAGCAGTACAGCACGAAGTGTTCGGGGGAGAGTCCGAGAGAGCGGGGAACCCCCCCCCCCCCTTCTCGGCATTAGGCGATTTTTCTTAAATTAGCGTAGGGAATGATGCTCTGTCAGAGCAGTTGAGAAGTAAATGTTTGTAGTCCTAAATAAGACAGGAAACTGGATAAGAAACACAAATTTGAAGTGAGAAAGGTGAAGATCAGAGATTTGTTAGAATGCAAGAATCAAATCAGGCATCACTAGAGAGCCATTCTCCATGGATATATTTATTTGGCATTCAACTTCAAGGTACCTCATCTGAAGAGAGTACATAATAATAATCAATGAACAATAAAGCGCACACGAACAAAATAAACAACTGGTTATAGGTTACTGAATTTAAAACACAACGATGATTTTATTATCGATTTCTTCAGTAATAACATATAATAGGGTCATTGTTGTGTTTAAATTTAGTAATTTCTCTCATAAAATCCAGCCATTTTTTATTTCTTTTTGAGGTAGAACATTTTTTAACTAATGACTGAACTGAAGAAATGATGCAATGTTGTACAGGCTGGATATATAAAACGTGCAGTATAATATGCCTTTAATCTCAACGAAATTCCAAGACCAGCAAATGAGTGAAAACGGATACCATTGGAATGTGTGTGGTATCGGAATGTGTGTCAACATTACAATGTAAGTTAGGCTAAAAATAGATTACTCAGGAATCTCCAGTTTAATACTGGATTCAAGTGTAGGCCTGCTGTTAAACTAGCCATATTATAGATATCTCATAGTACATGTAGATCTAATAGACTGATTACGACGTACGAGCGAGCGCACACATGCATGTGTGCTTTTAATATAGATATAATGAAAGCTCGTGTGAAACACGGGCGAAGAGCATTTCCCCAGATAATTTTGTAACACATTTGGTACTCACAGGGCTTTGGAGCTCCCCAATTTGGGCACAACCCCTATTAGTGGTGGCAATTTTTTTTAGGATGGGACAGGATGGGACAGAGGATGGGGCACATACCCCTGGGGGAAGAGCAATCAGAAATCATCCCTGGTAGTAGTGCCTCTGTGAAGGGATTTCTTCACCAATGGCCAAAACCCATTGTGAGGCAACACCAACTTCATTTTGCGTTTCCTTGGCCCAACGACATTAAAAAATCTAATAAAAAAAATGTCAAATTGCCACTTTTATATTCCCAATGAAAGTTTGAACATAAATACTACCCCCTTCTTATTCCCGATTGTATGAATTAGGCTGCTGTATTCTAACTGGAACAATGACAGCAAATAAAAATGCCAAACAACAAAAAATAAATACCTTTCACTATAATTTTTCACTGTAAGTCGGCGGATTGTTGTTGTTGTTGTTGTAAAATGCTGCTAATACTACTTAGGCAATAATGACATTCAATGTAAATCAGGAACCTTCACTGACTGTGATCTATCACTCTGTCATGGTACCCATATTTCGACAGTGATGCAGTATGTCAGAGCTAGGAAATGGAGGGTGTTTCAACAGCTCAACCTATACAGCATAATTTAAGTTACTGTTGAATTAC
Source organism: Hanleya hanleyi (assembly GCA_036873755.1). Taxonomy (NCBI): domain Eukaryota; kingdom Metazoa; phylum Mollusca; class Polyplacophora; order Lepidopleurida; family Hanleyidae; genus Hanleya; species Hanleya hanleyi. The sequence goes on along the minus strand of JAVTVY010016926.1, from coordinate 13,238 downwards.
AACACATATAAAGGAAGTGGGAAGAGGTGCCGACATACTGGCAGAGTCACATGACTTCTCAGCATAGTCTACCGGTTAACCTATTCTATAGCACATACCAAGAATCTAACGATTCATGATATGTATGTATGTGTTGTATCTCAGGTACGCTTTTATTGTACCTGTTCATGTGGCAACTTGGATGATATGACCACACGGCCCCTAGCACCGGCATAAGTGATATTAGATACAAATCTAGAGCTATGATGGAAATGCTATGAAAACTCGCATATTGGTAACTGGTGAGCTGTTTCGCTGTGACAACTTGTACACTGGGGATTGGCGAGCTGTATCGTCATCAGATGAAAATGACGACATTTAACACAAAAGACTAGCCTGTAAGGCCCGATGTCGACTCAGCATCAACTTCCCACATATGCCAACATATACCAAAGACCAAAGGGTCTGCACAGGGGGCAGGGCTGTTGAGGCTGTTGGAACACATGTATGCAAAATTCGCTAGATTGTTCTGAAAGACAACCACAGCCACAACAAACAGATTTGGAGTGTATGTTGGCAGTCAACATGTGACTTAACATAGTTTTTGACCTTGAGAAAATAGGTCAATGTAAGTCCTATTCATTGACTTCAGGTCCATCATCAGTTGCATATGTGGTATCAATTTAGAATGCCTAGCTATATTTCATGTTATATCATAATATAAAGTATATAACCTCGAGAAAATAGGTTCAGTCAACTGGGATAGGCTTGTAGTCCGTCACCAATTGCACAAGTATGATGAATTTGGAGAGCCCATCTTCACTCCTTTCTAATAATAAATTTGACCTCGATAAAACAGGTGAAGGTCAGTCAATTTCATTAATTAGGCTTCTGATCCATCACCAGCTGCATATGTAGTATGACAAGAAAGATGGGCAGACAGAGAGACAGACAGACAAATAGATAACATGGAAAATTCAGTTCATTTTGGGGCATCGTTACATATCATCTTCAAAGTCTAAATATTCTGTCAAAATGCACCAAAACACACCATTTTACTTCTATTATAGAGAAGAAAAGCAACTCTGAGTAGCCGGGATTACAATTATATTTTGTATATTTTGCTATTAGTTCCAGCATCTTAAGCATTGAACAAAGTTACAAACAGCTTCATATGCACAGTATATATACAAGGCATAATGTGACCTTAGCCAATACACATTTATGTGAGCCAGTAAATTATATCAATCAAGTTGGACGGATATTAAAATGCTGTCATTTTCAGAAATTGTTAAATGTTAAGCGATGACCTGTCTGCGATCTACAAATAGTCTGATTCAGGTGTTACAATACACACTCCACAATTGTTGTAACTCGCATGGGAATATACAATTATGAAACATGCGAGTTACATTTGTAGGATTCCCTCAATTCTGATGTGGATTGCCAAGAAAATTATACCTATATTATCTTAAAATGACAGTCCTTATCCAAACTTCATGACATGTAGAAATATTCAATGTAGGTACATACCCACTATATCACCATACTTTATTCATTTGTGCAGTTTACTTAGTTCTTGCCAGATAAGAAGATTATGTATTGTTTTCATCAATTAGAGTGTGTATTGTATTACCTGAATCACACCATTTGTAGATCGCTGTCAGGTCATGGCTTAACATTTAACAAATTTCTGAAAATGACAGCATGACATAATTTACTGGCCCACCTATTCATAAATATGTATTGGCTAAGATCACATTATGCCTTGTATATACTGTGCGTATGGAGCTGTTTGTAACTTTGCTCACTGCTGAAGATGCTATAACTAACAGTGAAATATACAGAATGAAATTGTCATCCCTACTTGGAGTTGCTTTTCTTCTCTATTATTGGAAAATCATCAGTGGTTCCAATGGATTACTTCAATTAGATATACATGTAAAAAATTCCCAGGTGAGATGTGCCATATAGCAGGTATATATTAGTTTCACTTCAAAAATCTTTCTACTTTTTCAGTTCAAGAAATAATTATCAGCATTTGTAATTATGCTGTCAAAATGCAACAGTATGTTCAACAGCATTAACTGAGTGATAATTTGTGATTTTATTCATTGAAAACTGGCCAGAATGCATCCCCAGACATCTGGAAGCCCAAGCCTTCACAGCCACTGGTGGAGATAAAGAAATGGACTTGGGAACAGGATCAAATTATTATATCAGTAATGGAGAGAGAAATCACACTAATTCTGGAAATGAAGTGTTTACTTTGTTGACACAAGGGGTGTACTAGTCCACTTATGTAAATTGCATTATGCAATAAGTCAACCATTACAGGTTTTATTACCAGAAAAGTCAACATACAGGCCTCAATATGAGGCCTGACAGGTAAAGCCGAATATAATGGCCTGACTTCAAGCTCACTTGAATCCTTAAATTCTCCATACTGACCATCCAATGATGCAGCCTAGACTAAGATATATTTAGCTGACTTTACCCTATGCCAGCACCAACAGCACCAATGTCCTTTCAATCCATTTTAAAACCATACTGTTAATAAAATTAGTAATTGAAAAAAAAAGAATGTATAAGGAGATATAAATCAAACATTATGTTGATGGGCTGCAAAATCCGTATGAGAGGTGGTCCTTCAATTTCAATCAAAAAAAAAACAAAAAAACTTTCAGGCCTTTGTCTGACAATAATAAACTTCATAAACAGATTAAATGCCAATAAATTGTGCTAAAAACATTTACTGTCTATAGTGCCATCCAATGATAAACAATGTCACAAACCTACATGATGAAGCAAAATCCTCAGATGTGGCCTGGGGAATGTAGATATTGGACTCAAGTCGTGAGAATTTCATATATTTAAAAAAATGGCCATTTGGCTCACAAGAGATGTACAGTACAAAGCAGAAATAACTTGAACAAAAACCTTGAACGCAATGCCTTCGTGTGCAAATCGCGTTTCCCTCATGTGCAAATCGCGGTTAAAATAATGCTGCACTAAAAGCTGACAAGTCGACTGAAGAACAAGAGTGCGACTCTTAAATGACTGTGCATGAAGTTGCGTTCCATGTTAAGTTATTTCTGCCCTTTACTGTAAGTTACAACACTGGGAATGCTATGATCATGTTCAGCAAAACAGAATTACTTTTCCCTGAAGCAAATTCTCATTTTTGTGAAAAGAAAATCTTATTTTGAAATACAAAAATGAGTCTCCATGATTCGCCAACACCAACAAAATCTTTGTCAGTTCTTTGCCTATCTTGCAAGATCATTATACCCAAATTGCATGGAAATCGAACACGTTGTTCAGAAGATATGATGTTACACATGTTTACCTGCATTCATGTCTATAGCCCCACCTAGTGATGACCAAATGTCATGAAAAACAAGCGGGTGAGATCTAAAGCCCTAGGGAGATGGCACATAAGAGTTCAATGGAAAAAACTTTAATCATGATAATAGTTATAGAGGTTTTGTCGTCAAGTCAGATAAATGCGATTTTTCATTTAAATGGCAATTTGGTTCGCACCGAAATGGAATTATCATGTCGGCAATCCTATATTTATGCTTGGCAACCTAGAATAGAACAGTTTTCAAATATTTCTTCAAGCGAATTGGTGAATTTGCATTTCACGAAAAACTTTTTTTTTTGAGATGCAAAAAATTTGCCTTAAAAATTATGCCAGCTACACCAAAACCTTTTCAGCACATTGCCTATCCTTCAAGACCATTGTAATAGAATTTCAAATAAATCGGGCAAGCGGTTCAGACGAAATCGTCACAGAAAGGTTCACCTATGCTCGGACTACAACGCCACCTAGTGGTGAGCAGCGGCTATCAAAACACAACCAGACAAATTTCCCAGGCCTAAGGAGATAGCACACAAAGTCTGACCCGAAAATATTTAACGGTTTCAGAGATATTCACGTTTGAAGTCGCGGCGGCGGCGGCGGCGGCGGATCCGGCGGAGCCGTTTCTCATGAAAACATAAGAGCATCCACTTTGTGGAAATGCTCTAATTAAAATATTTTTTGGAAGCTGACGTTTTAGAACAACAACACATGCCAAGAAATACTGCATTGAAATGGTCCATTTAGCCTACCCTGTTTTAGCGCTCTAATCAGCACATGGCGGGGTCATATTTCTGCTGTCAAAATTATATTTCCCCCCAAAATCTTAACCCTTGAACCCAAGTCACACACTCTCTGATGCATGTTTGTCCTAACTATCCGATTAGCACATTATGAACATGTCTTTGGTCATAGTGTTACAGCAATGTTTTCTGCTATATTATTTCAATGATATGGTTTAACAATTTAAGTTATGGGAACAGCGCTGATTGTTTGAGGGTATATGCAGTAGGCCTATGCTCTCGGACAAGAATCATTTTCAGAGCTGTGGAGTTGTCCCAGAAGCACGTTAAGATTAACCTCAGTAATAGGGCCATGTGGCATAGTGGAATGTGGATCAATGACAGGGTATTTTTAGCCGGACAGGACTCGGTTGTGGTAACTGATACTCATTAAATGTGATAAAACGCTGGGGCAAAACGGACCACAGTTTTCTTGGCATGAACGACCACCGAAAGCCAGCAAAAGATTTACCTTCATTGGACCTCTGACGCTTCTGTGAGAAGAAGTTTTTCAAAGTTGCTTGGCGCTTCATGACATTGATTTATAAAATACATGTCAAGTGATATTCGTGGCTCGGTAAAACTTCGCAGCAGACGAAATAACAACCTCCATTCTCCGATCAAATGATTTGCTTCCTTCATGCATCGTGGCATATACAGCTCGCCTGACGCGAGATTCTGGGATTTCGGTAGCCTTCCGCAATACCACCGGCTAACAGCGACCAGCATGATCATGAGGGTTCCCGAATATTTCCAACAATTTACGGCAGATGTTCGGGAAGCATGGCGTGGACTATGAGGGAAAACATGGCGGATATAACGTATAATGCCGACATATTTTGGCAAGTACCATTAAAGTTACTGATATTTTCGAGAGCTGGGCGCATCATTTTTTTTTTTGCTTTAGTGCTGGGCGGCCGAAGTTAGTCCCAGGCGCAGAGTCACAGAGAAGAATACAGCCAAGGGTTCCCAATGGGCATGCCAGTGCACTCGCTGAGCTAACAATAAATAATGAAAAAAAATAATTATAAATCAAATTTTCATCAGAATTCGATCAGCTCAGAACTTGCTGGTAACAATGCCCTAATGCACGTTGATGCCAAAAATCAAGGTTCTAATGTCAATGGTTCTCCTTATTTTGCCGACGAAAGGATTCGTATGGACTGACTGACTCATTACCGGACAATTTGCGATCTGTAGCCTACATGTTAAGAAATTTGAGAAATAAATGTTTACATATTTGTGGAAACAACGTACTTTCGAACCTCTTGCTCGTGTATATGTGTACATGAGCAGTGTGACTAACGTCACAGGACCTACGAAGTAGGGTAAGCATTAGGACTCCGACGCGAGCTGAACTCTTGGAAATCCCCACCCCCAGTTGAAATCCTGCCTATATTAAGATGGGCACTCCCCAAGTCAGAATCACCGGTGATTTTCATCAAAAGTAGGTCAGCTCAGAACTTGTTGGTAACAGTCTCCTAATGCGCCTTCATTCCAAAAATAAATAACGATCGCCGATTTAATTTTACAATTTTTTAACTAAAGGAAACAGATTGAATAATAAAAAGTTCAGTAGATTTCAGGCTTTACGTGTGAAAATACATTTACATCTCTTTAATGGTTTTCAGTGCCCTTGTCCAGGACCAAAACAACTTTTTGAATCGCATTATTTTCCCAACAATACAACAAATTCTTATATATAGTCCTATAGTAGAAAGGTAGCATTTATGTAGTTTACGGTAATTCAACTCAAGACCAACACCTTCTCGGCACAAGATAATAATGATTCTATGTCATTCTCCTGAGCATGACCGGTACAAAGACAAATAAATAGCATCTCTACATCACGTTGTTATCTAGATATACGAGACAACACATTTTGGGTATCGGCAATCTGATGAATGTAGAATTTGAGGATTGTACTTAGCATCTTAAATACAGCCTTTTAATACTGTAAAACATATGTTTAATTTCGTTTCACATAATGTAGCAGTTACTAGTAATCAAAACATGTGTGTATATAGCAAAAGTTTGTGTCTCAAGTTAACGGCAGCTGTTCAAATGTCCTCTGGAACGGTAATAAATTAATAAAGACGTCAACATGTGAACTCATAGAATCTGCACTGTCGATGGTTTAATGTAATACCGGTATCATCGGTTGTGATATTTTTTTAACTCCCAGACAGATCTGTTTATTTTTGTCTCCCCTGCTCTGACCTCTAAGAACAATATTAACTGCATTCTCGAATCCCAAGCCTATCAGACTGTTAGTTCTGATCTGTTCATAGGCCTATTGGGGGTGACCCAGCTACACTGCTGTGACCTCTAGCTCTCAAAACAATATCAGTAGTATATAAAGATGATTACAGCGCACATTTTGACGAGTGCGCAGGTGTTTCTGCGCAGATTTGCGGAGGAAGTGCGGAGGGTCGGGGGATTCCCCAGTGGGGGTTTCCCAATGACGATCACGTGATCAAGGCATGTCTAGACTTGTTCTGGGTTGTACAGTTCTGCCATGCGGAGGATGGGTACTAGTATTTCGCTGACGTCCTAGTAATAAACATAATCTATAGGTGTTGTACCATGTTAATAGGATCAGTCTAGCATCTGTACCACCCTAGGGTCGAGTGTTTATTGTCCCGTGTATCTCCGCAAGAAAACAACAAACAAAATGGCGGCTCCAGGATGGTGTGGGGATGCCCTTTCCATATCACGGCGTCGACCGTAGCGCCATCTGCACACATTGACGCAAGGGAGACAACTCGTGTAGCCTAAGGGTATGAAAATAGCCGTGTTGGAGCTAGGGGAGTTACTAATGGTCCAATGGGGTCGAGTGAGGTATCCATGTGAAGCTTAGGTGAAGGGGCATCTGATGGGCTGGGTGTGGGATTGAAATAGTGGCATTCTGCGCATGCGCGGTGGCCCAAGTGTATGGACATAGACATTTTGGAGCTAGAGGAGCCCCTGATGGTCCAATGGGATCGAGTGAGGTATTAAAGTGAAGCAATCGTGAAGGGGCATCTGATGGGCTGGGTGTGGGGTTGAACTAGTGGCATTCTGCGCATGCGCGGTGGCCCAAGGGTATGGACATAGACATTTTGGAGCTAGAGGAGCCAATAATGGTCCAATGGAGTTGTATGAGGTATCCATGTGAAGCATTCGTGAAGGGGCATCTGATGGGCTGGGTGTGGGGTTGAACTAGTGGCATTCTGCGCATGCGCGGTGGCCGAAGGGTATGGACATAGACATTTTGGAGCTAGGGGAGCCACAAATGGTCCAATGGGATCGAGTGAGGTATCCATGTGAAGCATTCGTGAAGGGGCATCTGATGGGTTGGGTGTGCGGTAGGAATATCATTCTGCGCATGCGCAGACGCAATGCGGAGCTCTCGTCCAATCAGAAGCGAGTATTTCAAATTCGTCACAGAGCTGTCAGCCAATCAGAAGCGAGTATTTTGACCCGGTGCATTATGGGCCATATCCAAGATGGCGGCACGTATGTTCAAGATGGCGGCACATCCGGTGTCGAAAACTGGCCATTTCGTTGGGATGTGGTCACCTAGTGTCGAAAACTGGACCTTGTATGGGTCCTGCTAGACGTTTTGGAGCTAGGGGAGCCCTAATGGGCCGATGGAGTTGTATGAGGTATCAAAGTGAAGTATATTTCAAGCATGGGTGGGTGCATGTAAAATTTTTCCTGAAAAAATACGGAACACGGACTTTATCCTAAATTACGCGAAAATGCCTATATGGGGTATGGGGAGTATAGGACCATCCTGGGAAACCTACTTCTCGACATTTGCGGTATAGGTTGTGAGGTCTCGTTTTCTTAGTCTCGTCATGTAGAACATGATAGGAAGTGTCGCGAAGCGAATCGTTGAAATTTTTGAAAAAGTACGATATAGCCCCATATAGGCCCATACTGGGGTATAGGATCAATGTTTGTCCCCCTGGGAAACGTACTTCTATACATTTGCGGTAGGGTTGTGGGGTCTCGTTTTACTCGTCTCGTCATGTAGAACACGATAGGAAGTGTCCCGGAGCGAATCGGTGAAATTTTTGAAAAAGTACGATATAGCCCCATATAGACATATATATATAAATATATATTCCCATACTGGGGTATAGGACCGATGTTTGTCCCCCTGGGAAACCCACTTCTCGACATTTGCGGTAGGGTTGTGGGGTCTCGTTTTTCACGTCTCGACATTTAGAACACGATGGGTAGGGTTGCGGAGCGAATTGGTGAAATTTTTGAAAAAAGTCACCAAGGCCTGGGTAGGCCCATAGGCCTATACTGCATGGCTATGGGTGTATAGGGCCATACGGGGTGGACATGTTGGAGTCTAGGTGAGTCCCTGGTGGTCCAATGGGGTCGAGTGAGGTCTTATTTTGAAGCTCTCGTGCAGGAGCATCCGACTGGGCTAATGGTTCGTCCGTGTTCAATAGTCTGCGCATGCGCAGTCTGGCCGTAGTATAGAAAACAGGCATTTTGGGTGCTATGTAGGGGTGTGTTTGGGTTAGAGATGGGCTAATCACGGTTCGAATGGGTCGTGTGAGGTGTCAAAGTGAAGCTTGTGTGGGGTAGAGTCAGAATGGTGTGTTTTTGAATGCAAGTCGCGTCAATCTGCGCATGCGCAGTTGGTTGTAGTAAGTAAAGTGGCCATTTTGGGGCAGTACATGAAGGTGTTTGGGGTAGAGATGGACCGCTATGGGTCCGAATAGGTCGTGGAAGGTGTCAAAGTGAAGCTTGTGTGGGTTAGAGTCAGAATGGTGTGTTTTTTAATGCATGTCGCGTTAATCTGCGCATGCGCAGTGGGTTGTAGTAAGTAAAGTGACCATTTTGGGGCAGTCCAGGTAGGTATTTGGGATAGAGAGGGACCATCCTTGGTCCGAATGCGTCGTGTAAGGTGTCATCTTGTAGCTCTCGGGGTGTAGATCCCGATTTAAGGGCTGTTCACGTCATCTGTGACGTCATCAGTGACGTAATCAGTACGAGTAGTAGCGAAAGTGGACATTTTGGGGCAGTGAAAGGAAGGTATTTGGTGTAGAGATGGACCATCCTTGGTTCGAATGCGTCGTGGGAGGTGTCATTTTGTAGCTCTCGGGGTGTAGACCCCGATTTGGGGGATGTCTGCGTCATCTGTGACGTCATCATTACGAGTAGTAGCGAAAGTGTGCAATTTGGGGCAATGAAGGAAGGTATTTGGGGTAGAGATGGACCATCCTTGGTCCGAATGCGTCGTGTGGGGTGTCATTTTGTAGCTCTCGGCGTGCAGACCTCGATTTGAGGGCTGTCCACAGCATCTGTGACGTCATTGGTGACGTCATCAGTAGGAGTAGTAGCGAAAGTGTGCATTTTGGGGCAGTGAAGGAAGGTATTTGGCATAGAGATGCTTCATCCTCAGTCCGAATGCGTCGTGTGGGGTGTCATCTTGTAGTTCTCGGCGTGCAGACCTCGATTTCAGGGCTGTCCGCAGCATCTGTGACGTCATTGGTGACGTCATCAGTAGGAGTAGTAGCGAAAGTGGGCATTTTGGGGCAGTGAAGGATGGTATTTGGTGTAGAGATGGACCATCCTTGGTCCGAATGCGTCGTGTGAGGTGTCATCTTGTAGCAACGATCACCAACGCCATTCTTAATGCTTCAACGCCCAGGTGAAATAGATCAGAAGCTCTGATATTCCATGGAATTGTCACTAATTCTTCGAAATGCAGTGACGCCCGTCGACGCCCGTCGTTACACCTTAACACTCTAACATAACACCATGATATAGACCGGACAGAGAACAACAACAGCAACAACAACAATGATCACACATGAGAGAACAACAACAACAAGAAGTTTTTTTTCATATAGTTTATTCTCCCCAATGTTACATCATACCCACGTTGGGGGAGCCGCGTTGGGTATATTTACAATTCAAGAATATTCTTGTCCAATCAGAGGCCACCATTTGCATCTGTCATATTCGTTCCTGTCCGTTAGATGTATTCTCGGCTACTCTTGTCCAATCAGAAGTCGCCATTTCAGAAAGTTCTATCTTCGGCCATGTTCGCTCTGAACCGTTTGTTCTAATCGTCATCGGACAGGCCAGGATACCGTTGAGGAAACATATCCTCAGATAGTTGTTTGCGCATTCTGAGTATCTATCAGTGCATGGGTGAATACTTTCATCCGATGGGGGTGGTGGGTCAGTTTAACCACGAAGAACGTAACATTGGTGACCCTCTCCACTATCCACTTGGTGTTGGGACGCTGTTCATAGGCCCATTCTAAGGGATCCACAGTGTCCAGTTGGGCCAGCATCGTCTCTAGCGACGCCCGATTGGTGATTGTGAAAGGATGGTCGTACACTGGGTTGATGGCACTGGAATAGAAATAGCACAATTCACGCGTCATCTTATGGCATAAGATGTACCCAAATGCTACATTTAATGTGAAGGACGTAGGTTGGTCATTGAAGATGGCTTCCACGTAGCTGCGTAGACGGGCGAGGTCGGTCAGTCGGAAATTGTACAAGTCCAATATAGGGCGATGACGGTGGAAGCAGTGTCGGATCATGGACCAATGGCGTCGATACATCTCACTCACTGGATGATCTTCGGGTAAGAGATCGCTGGGAACATCCACCGCATCTTCCAGAAAATGTTCGTTGTTGCCAGGTGTATGACTGGAAACAGTGATGCTAGGGACCGGCTGGATATCTAGGCTCTTCTGAGCTGTGGGTATAGGCGGGCTCTCCGTGATCGCATCACCAGTGGCATTCTCCTCCCCGGGTTCATCTTCAGTGGATCTGTCCCTCCTGGGTACCTCTTTAGTGGAAAGTTGTCCCTCATGCCGTGGTGATGCACCATGAATCAAACGCTCATGCCGTTTTAACTGACTGGGTCATTTGAAGAGTTGACTACATTCTTCGCATCGACGCTTGGATGGCCCATGAATTGAACGTTCATGGCGCTGTAAATGATCTGGGCGATGAAACGACAGTGTAGGCCTACATATCGTACAGCTATACCGGGCGGTTCCATCGTGCTTGGTAGCCTCATGGCGGCGCAAGTCGTGCCGGCGAGTGAATGATTTCGAGCACGTAGTACAAGTGAACATCTTGGCGGTTGACAGAGTGTCTGATGAAACGGCCAGGCCGTTTCCTTTTTATAGCAAGCTAGCTGTTGATCTATTTTTAGCACAATCAGTTCTAAACTAGTGGAAAACCCCTATCACCTCTAGCCAAAAGGGCTAATATCGGTCCCCGGGCTTATTGGGATCTGCCTATCAAGTCAATGGGGTGATGTGAATAACAACAAGTTCAGCAATGTTCATACAGTTTATTATGCCCAATGTTACATCATACCCAGGCTGGGGGAGCCGCCCTGGGTATGTTTAGTATGTTCGCATTCGAAATATCAAACACCGTGTTTTATTATTCAACGCATCGTCACATCAGGCACAAGTGTTTACTGAGCTCAAGTCAACGATCAGCATGTACACATAGAGAGTATGTACGGCATGTTGTGGTATTCATCAGTGCATGGGTGACGCATTCACCCGATGGGTTGATTGGTCGTCTTGGTCACGAAAAACGTAACATTGGTTACCCTCTTTACCACCCATTGTGTGTTGGGGCGTTGACGATGGGCCCATCTCAAGGCATCCAATTGTTCCACTTGGGTCAGCATCATCTCTAGCGACGCCCGGTGAATGATGGTAAACGGCAGGTCAAACACAAGGTTGTTGGCACTGGGGTAACAATACCGTAACTGGTCCGTCTTTTTGTCACGTAAGATGTACCCGAAAGCGACATTTAATGTGAAGGCCGTTGGTTGGTCATTGAAGATGGTTTCCACGTAGCTGCGTAAACGGGTGAGTTTGGTCAGTGGGAAATTGTAGATATCTTCAATAGGGCGATGACGGTGGAAACAGTACCGTGTCATGGACCAATGGCCCCGATCGTCGTCACTCACTGGATGGTTGTCCTGTAAGAGATCGCTGGGAACATTTATGGGCTCGACCATAAAATGTTCGATGTTGTCAGGCGAATGACTGGGAGCAGTAATGCTGGGGTCCGGCTGGATATCCAGGCTCTTCTGAACTGTGGGTGTTGACAGACTCTCCGTCATCGCATCACCAGTGGCATTCGTCTCCCCGGGCTTATCTTCACTGGGTCTGACCTTCCACGGCTCCTCTTCAGTAGAAGGTTGTCGCTCATACCGTGGTGATGAACTATGAATCAAACGTTGGTGTCGCAGCCACTGACTGGGTAGTTTGAAAAGCCGACCACATTCATAACATTGTTCCTTCGCACCCTCGTGGAGTGAGCGTTCATGGCGCAGTAAAACATCCTCCCGATTGAACGACCGTGCGCAGGTTGTACATGTATACCGAGCATCGTTGTGGGTGGAGGCCTCGTGGCGTCGTAAATTATCTAGACGAGTAAACAGCTTCTGGCAAGTTGTGCAAGTGAACATCTTGGTGGTTGACAGAGTGTCTGATGAAACGGCCAGGCCGCTTCCCTTTATAGCACGCTAGCTGGTGATCTATTTTTAGCACACTCAGTTCAACTATCCCCAAGTCGAGAGCCGAGCCGTGACATCTTCGGTAACCTCCGTGTCTCTTTGGGCACCTCAAAGCCTGTGGAGCTCAGAGCTCGAAAGTGACATTTGCATATGACCTCTGCGAGGTCACAGGGCAGTGAAGGATGGTATTTGGTGTAGAGATGGACCATCCTTGGTCCGAATGCGTCATGGGAGGTGTCATGTTGTAGCGCTCGGGGTGTAGACCCCAATTTTAGGGATAGCCACAGCATCTGTGACGTCATTGGTGACGTCATCAGTACGAGTAGTAGCGAAAGTGGGCATTTTTTAGCAGTGAAGGAGTATACACTATGTACAAATAGAATACAGGTGGTATGTACAATAGAATAGTAGTGGTATGTATAAGGTACAACAAAAAAATTCTGTCAGGAGTAGGATTCGAACCTACGCCAGCTCTTCGCCGACCAGCACTTAATACCGGCGCCTTAGACCACTCGGCCATCCTGACTGTTTACAGTTTTTAACTCGTGTATCAACAGTTATATAGTGTGTTCGACATTTTTTCACAAGTCCAAGT